>JACEFZ010002705.1:0-14397 GCA_014155875.1 Cepaea nemoralis
GAGGTAGTTGGGTGGGTAGTTGGGTGGGTAGTTGGGTAGGTAGTTGGGTGGGTAGTTGGGTAGGTAGTTGGGTAGGTAGTTGGGTAGGTAGATCGTGAGGCGGGTAGGTAGTTGCGTAGTTAGCTGGGTAGGTAGTTGGGTAGGTAGTTGGGTAGGTAGTTGGGTGGGTAGTTGGGTAGGTAGTTGGGTAGGTAGTTGGGTAGATAGCTGGGTAGGTAGTTGGATAGGTAGATCGTGAGGCGGGTAGGTCATTTGGTAGGTATTTTTTTTCGTGAACTCTTGCTTGTTGTAACGCATCACGATGAGAGCGACGTTTTGCAAAGAACCTGCTGATTGACGATGAGATGGATAGGTAAGTGGAACGAGCGATGAACAAATAAACTTTACTTTCAAAGGACTAAGAATTGGACACGCAGGCCCATCTAACATTCTGTCCTTATCAATCTAATTCATAAATTATTTCATCCATACATCACTTTCGGCTTTAGGCTAACCGAGAACAACAACAATATAAAAATATGCATCATAAAGGCATGGGAAATATGCAACAATCAATAAATACTACATGACTCACTAATATTAATGATTGGTGTGACAATTGTTATTAGGTATGGGGAATATACTGATCTACTAAAAGGGGACTAGCTGTTATACTAGGATATTATTATTATTATTATTATTATTATTATTATTATTATTATTATTATTATTATGATTATTATTAAAGAGAGGATTAGCTGTTATACTAGGACTCTATTATTATTATTATTATTATTATTATTATTATTATTATTATTATTATTATTATTAATACTATTAAAGAGGAAGATAATCTGTACTGAGATAGTGTTCGAATATTTTGCGATTATATGTGTAGGGATTAGTGATGTCTTTGATTTCTTGTGGAAGATTGTTCCACAGCTGAGCTGAGGAATACGCTAAAGCTGGTTTCTATCCTATGCTTCGGGATATATAATATATTTAGTCATTTGCTATGTCTAGCATTATATTTAAACAATGACCAAAGATAATTTGGGCCATTCCGATGTAGAATTTTGGGAATTAGTTTGGCCTTATTGAAAAGTAATCTTTTGCGGAGCGGTAGTAACTTAAGGCGTTTATGGATTGTCACTTACGTGTTTACTATAAATTAAACTCATATCCCGTTTCTGGAGTGAGCGATTTCGATTGGCGATTGAATTGGAACAACCGTCCCAGATTGTAGAGCAATAGTGAATATGTATCTGTATGTGAGAAGTATAGCATATCTTTCTTGTCTTCAACAAAAATATTTTTAATTTGAGCGAGTTGGTACTTTGCTCACTGTTTGTTTAACGAGCGCTTGAACATGGGTTGTAAAGGTTAGGTTCCTATCAATGTGGCGTTGCAGACGCGATTCGTGATGCCGCTTACCCGAGTTCGAAACACAGTGTTGACCTATTTGGCAGCAGACCGTGTCGCACTGGTTTTAACGTGCTGGTATGAGAGCCGGTCGTTCAGAAAGCAATGGTAAACTACTGAACGTAAAAACTTGCCAAGACATCAACGGCGGGAGTAAAATGCTGGTTTTGATTGCAACGTCCCTGTAAAGGATATGCAACTTTAACAAAATTATATCGATGATGATCGTTAATATAAATGGCAAATAACAGAGGGTCAAGAATAGACCCTTATTGTACTCCAATATTGAAGGTAGGGGTTTGAAACGAAAGATTTAATGTGTGATACTACTTGCTTTCAGTTTGAAAAAAAAACAAACATATTTTATTAGTGTTACTACTTTAGGTCCAACCTTCATTGTTTCTATAAAGTGGCTTCAAATGAAAACTCTAAAAGTGCTATAGAAATGATAATAATCATGCCATTGTCTTGTAACCTGCCAATACTGTTGTTAAGGATGTCGTGAGTTTTAAGCACGGACTATCACGGTTCGTTGGCTTGAGCTCCAACGCGAAGTCCTGTAGTCGGATGAAGGCATCCTGTTGTCCAACATCAGTGTGATGTCTTACAGGACCTGACGTTTGCGTGAGTATCCGTTGTCCCATGTCTAGCTTATTGTTGTGCAGACAGGTGGTTCCTCGCCGTGCAAGCAGACACTCTCCGACTTCGGAAGAATCAGCGATCCTACTACGTTAGCCAGAACCCCAAAGGGACCTGTTGCCCAGGACGCACAACTACGACGTGTTAGTAGGTCTTGGCCAGTATAGAATCGGGCACTGGTGCCTTGGAAACACCTCTGCGTACGACACCGAGTATAAATCCAAGTATTTTATCAGCGCTGGGGGATTTGCATTGAACGCAGTGGTGACTTTTCAGAATATACACATATCTACAGACACATCAACACAAACACACACACCATTCACAGTGTTTATTTGAAGCCCCATCGAAGTTTTGTTTTAATTAAAATAGTATGGTCTAAAATATCCAATGCTTTTCTGAAATCGATAAAAACCGCCCACCATAGACTGTGGTTGTTTATATATACATAATCTGGTGCCAATTGTCTATCATGTTTGTTAGGGCCGTATGGCAAGAATATTTTAATCGAAATTATGATTGGCTGTCAACTATAAGCTTGTTGCGAACTAAATACTGTAATATTGTGTATGAATATGCTTTTATTGTGTTTAGAGAGTGATAATAGAAAGGAAATTGGTCTATAATTGTTCAGGAGACCATTGTCCAATGAGCCAGATTTAAAATGATAAGTAGGTAGATAGATAAATGAGTAGGTGGGATATACGATATGTGCATGTCTGGCATGATATGGTCTGGGATGGTGTGAATGGTAATGGAATTGTATGGTATGGTAAGTTGTGGTATGAAAAATATAATTTCGTGGAACTATAATAGAACTATACAAGTACGAAGGTAGGTAGGAAAGTTCTGCACCACAGTTATTATTTCAGCTAATAATACAGATAGAAGCATTAAATTTGAGCCATTTTAAGTTTATAATCTCTTGAAGATGTATACCAAATTGCACCTATGTAAACCAATTCTAACCGCGACACAAAACCGATGACATGGGATATATTAATGACGAACGTTACAATCGGAGGGTTGTTATAGCATTTTTGATCGCAGAGAAAGAAACTGTCATTAACATTCACAAACGTTTGTGTGCTGTTTATGGCACTGGTATAACACGTAAGTCGACAAGCACGTTCCATTCGACTGCACGTCCAACGCGGAGTACACAACTGAGCAGAAGACCGTCGGGGAGCTTTAACGTCGGCTAAGTAACTTTTATATATCATTGATTACTCAGTTGTTTGTGTCTGTGCATGTTGATTGTTTTATGTGCTGACGAAGAGTCTTGCCGCGACGTCTATTTTGTCACTTTCACCTGTGTTCTTGTCACTTTCAACCTGTGTTCTTGTCACTTTCACCTGTGTTCTTGTCACTTTCACCTGTGTTCTTGTCACTTTCACCTGTGTTCTTGTCACTTTCACCTGTGTTCTTGTCACTTTCACCTGTGGTTCTTGTCACTTTCACCTGTGTTCTTGTCACTTTCACGTGTGTTCTTGTCACTTTCACCTGTGTTCTTGTCACTTTCACCTGTGTTTCTTGTCACTTTCACGTGTGTTCTTGTCACTTTCACCTGTGTTCTTGTCACTTTCACCTGTGTTCTTGTAGAGCTAACCCATTCTACTTCTCGTTTTCTGTGTAGGTGATCTTATTGTATGTATGTTATGTGTGGTGCTGTAGGGCATGGTAATGTGTGTTATTATGTAATGTTATATTATGTTGTTATGTTGTTATGTTATATTATGTTATGTGATATTATGTTATATTGTTATATTATTTTATGTTATGTTATATTCTGTTATGTTATGCTATGTTATATTATGTTGTTATGTTATATTTTTAAAAAAAATAGTTGCATATCCTATAAAGAATATGCAACTAAAGACTCGCAGTAAACGCATAATTTTTTATTGCTTGTGATCTCTTTGCAAGTTTACGTATGTTATATAATGTTGTTATATTATTTTATGGTATGTTATATTATCTCATTTTATGTTATATATCATCATGTTATGTTACATTATGATAGGTTGAATTATTTTATGTACCATCATATTATGCAAAATGATGCTATGTTATGTTATGTTATGTTATATTCTGTTATGTTATATTATGTTATGTTACATTATGTTATGGTATGCTATACACATTTTAAAGAACTAATCTTCCCTGATAGGGTTTCTTGCTATGAGTTTGTGATATATTAGCACCATCGCATTCTGTAGGCCTGAATGCACGAAGACAATTGTGCCAATCTTTCTTTCATTCTCTCAGCAATGAAATCTTTCCCTTACTTTCGAACCCGCGTTTGAAGGTGCTCATGGCATATTAGTGCAGTTCGCTATCAACTTCGCTCACACTGGTGCCATGTTATGCTATGTTATGTTATGTTATGCTATGTTATGTTATGCTGTGTTATGTTATGTGATGCTATGTTGTCATATGTTATGCTATTGTTTTTTTCCCCGCATATCCCATACAGCACATTCCAGTCAACACCAGCATTTTTCAGCTGCTGTTGATGTCTTCGCAAGTTTTACGTTCAGTAGTTTGCCATTGTTTCTGAACGACCGACTCACATATCTCCGTAAGTAACGAACGCGACGCGATCCGCTGCCTAATCTCGCGCAGATGTGTTTCGTACGAGAGTATACGGGATTACGAACAACGTCCTTAAACCCTACGCCAGAGAGACCGGCTTGTTATGCTACGCGTGACGGAAATTATGGTCAATAGGGTAGATGAAGGGTTGGTGCATAAAGAAGCCAGGCCTGTAGTATCGATTGAAAAGGTATAAAAAATTAACGTAACTCTAAAACAGAACGTTTATTTGAATTTCTTCGTCCTTGGCTGCCAGATAACATCTCTGTGAAATAGTTGATCTAATCGAGGTCGTTTCGAGGGGAGTGCTGAATGTTACAATCTGAGAGCTGTTTCCGTGTTCGAGATTGTGTGGGAGTTTGTGCTGTTACAGGGTGTTGTTGTAATCCTGAGGATGGTGTTGGAGATTGTTGCTGGTTGACTGGTGAAGTTGCAGATTGTTGTCAATTGATTGATAAAGTTGAAGGCTTACTGATGGAGGTTGCTGATTGATTGATGACGTTGGAGGTTCTTGTAAGTTGGCTGATGCCGCTGGAGATTCTTGTAGGTTGATTTGATGAATTTGGAGTTTATTGAAAGTTCACTGATGAAGTTGTTTGTTGACGGATGAAGTTTTGGGTTGTAGGCTGATTAAGTTCGAGGTTGTTGTAAGGTGATTGATGAAGTTACAGGCTGTACATTGATCGATGAAGTTGCAGGTTGTTGTAAGTTAACTGATGAAGTTGGAGGTTGTCGTAAATTGACTGACCACGCTGACGATTTTTATAGGTTGATTTATGAAGAATGAAGACCTTGTAGATTAACTTGTGAAGTTATAGGTTGTTGTATGTGTAATGAACGAACGAACTAACACACTTCATTATCAAAGGGTTAAAAATTGGGCACTTAAGCCTGTCTGCCATACTGCCTTCTTTTCTCTCTGCTCTTATACATTATTATTATTAATGATGAAATTGGAGGTTGTTAAGGTATAATGATGATGTTGGAGGTTGTAAAATGTGCGTAAATGTGCACGGTACAAACAGTCAGTAAATATTTAACACTTGTTTGAAACTCCAAGGCGTATTGTTCATATAATGCTAGTCTCATGTGATTTAAACCAACCGGTACTCGAGATGTTGAGTTGAGTTGAGTTTAGAACCGACATCATTGAACTCAGGATATTCCCATACGCGCTCCGTCCCCTCGTTCAACAGCCAGTGAAGAGTCATGTTACTAATCTTTCCCACTGCTATCTGATTGAAATTATCCTTGTCTTCCCTCTCAATTTTGAGATTCTTTCAGAACCCCTGTCGATCCCCCGCAAATCATTCTTCCACATACGGGTTCTGAATCTGTTCTATAGCCCTATCCACCTAGTCCCACTCGCGCGCGACCACCTCTCATTTATCCATAGGCAATCTACCACTAAGAGGTGCATTCCCTTTATCAAGACATTTCTTGGTGAGAGTTCTGTGGTTAGACCCCGGATTTCTAAATCTGAGACATTTCTTGGTGAGAGTTCTGTGGTTAGACCCCGGATTTCTAAATCTGAGACATTTCTTGGTGAGAGTTCTGTGGTTAGACCCCGGATGTCTAAACCTGAGACATTTCTTGGTGAGAGTTCTGTGGTTAGACCCCGGATTTCTAAACCTGAGATGAATTTCCACGTCGACGTAGCCTAAATGGGTACCATAACATGTCATGGAAAATGGGTACCATAAAATTTCATGGAAAATGAAGGCGATCGGTATAATATTGACTACACTGGAGTGCCTAAACAAACATGGGTCTATCACAATATGCGCAATACGGTCTTAGTTAGTTAGTTGCATATCCTTCACAGGACGTCGCAGTCAACACCAACAGATTTTGCCGATGTGATTTCTTGGCAAGTTTACGTTCAGTAGTTGGCCATTGCTTTCTGAACCACCGGCACCCATACCGTTTCGTAAAAAACGAACGCACGGCGTTCTGCTGCCAAACCTCCCGCAGCTGCGTTTCGAATGCGGGTATGCGGGATTACGAACTGCGTCCGCAACACCTTCGCCGCGGAGGCGGCAATACGGCCTTAAAGCGTGTATAAGGACTCGGTGCGTTTTACTGTTTACGACCTGGGAGCCCAAATTAATTATTACAATTTGTCAGGGTAACGAATTCGAACCCCTGGCCATCGACCGGAAAGAGACAGGTACTGGGGTGGGTGGGTGGGTGGGTGGGAAATAAGTTGCCATTCTTTTCCTTGATTTGAACTCAGGCGTAGTTCATAAACGAGCTACTGTTTCTGGTGCTCTGGATTGATTTTCCGTATGGATTAGCTTTCCTATTACCAGTGTCCCTCGCCACAGACCAACCCACTCCGACTTCACAGGTACTTGTAAATTACGTCCACACGTCAAAGACGAGAATTCAATACTTTAGTCCCACTGACCTCTGTAGGGGTTGAACACGCCACCTCGGCATCAACACACCGAATGTAGAAGAGCGAAACATCTTATCCATGCGGCCATGGTAATCCCCTGCTCCCATAGTGAGTGAGGAGGAGAAGTATCGAACCCCCATGCTCTTGTCATTGCCAGCGGCAATTTTCTAACCGTTCCGCTAATGCGCTCGCTGGTTGTTCCTGCACAAGGTAGTAATTACACCTGCAGTTAGCAAATTAATTTCCCTGCTAATGTGAAAGCGGCCCATTGTTGCCTATTGTCCGCGTTTAATACATATTAAGATTTAAAACGTTTTACTTGCGTCCTGGTCATGAGCGACGTGTGGGGCACTATCAGTAATGTCCATTAGTTAGACAAGTTCGCACTGGAATGCAATTGTTTAATCAGGTTTGATTATCGCGGGATAGAACAAGAACAGAAGACATTTTTAATTTAAAACGAATGGGGACACGGTGTTGTTTCGTGGAGATTCAGCAGGGAGATACAAGGTGTGTGTTTTTGTGATTGTCTGTTCTACCTGCGTGGGGAGATGCTCGAGTGTGGGGATTTGTGTGATGCGTTTGAGAATTCCTGATTGAACTGGTACATGTAGGGTCGTTATCTCTTTTACGTAGTATTGAAAGCCACCACCATCATCATCATCTTCGACTTATGCCATGAGGCGTCTAAATAGTTGACGTTCCAGCGCTCGATAGGTGGTGTAACAGAGGGGACCGAGTGTCAAGGGTTGATGTACCTCTGTCAGTACGCTCCATACTATCATAAGATCAGCAAGCTAGTACTTTTGGGTCTGGTCGAAGCACTGATATCACCCAGTGCCTTGCCGGCTCGCGTGGGCAATCATGCTTCTCCACAAATTTCGATCTCCGACGGCATAGATAAATTCATGTGTTAACTCCCTTCCGTAAAAAGACTGTCGAGAATCTTCTCACGCTGTCTTCCCCTATCTCTCTTTCCGCAAATCTTTCCGGTTGTTACATCATGTTCCAGTTTTTATCTGATCATAAAGTGGCTAAAAAACACGATAACTGCCTCCTTCTGATGTTTATGTTAAGTTGTCTTTGCGGCTCAGCTTCCCTTAAAACGTCTTCATTGCCCAATTTGGCGGTCCAATTAATGTTCAGCATTCTTCTACAAAACCACATCTCCAAGGCTTCAATATTGTTTTTCTCGCCTGTTTATTAATTGTACAGGATTCGCAGCCGTATGTTAAAACTGGTTCTAGGTAACATGCTAAAACTCTTTTTCTAGCTTTCAAGTACGAAGCAATAATAACAAAACCTAAATTTGGGTAGAAGGGTACAGAAGTTCAAACTATTTACTTCGTTTAGGTAGAAGAGTACAGGAGGTCAAACTGTTCCTTTTAATTGGGTAGAAGAGTACAGGAGGTCAAACTGTTCCCTTTAATTGGTAGAAGAGTACAGGAGGTCAAACTGTTCCTTTTAATTGGGTAGAAGAGTACAGGAGGTCAAACTGTTCCTTTTAATTGTGTAGAAGAGTACAGGAGGTCAAACTCTTCCGTTTAATTGGGTAGAAGAGTACAGGAGGTCAAACTCTTCCGTTTAATTGGGTAAGAGAGTACAGGAGGTCAAACTGTTCCTTTAATTGGGTAGAAGAGTACAGGAGGTCAAACTGTTCCTTTTAATTGTTTAGAAGAGTACAGGAGGTCAAACTGTTCCTTTTAATTGGGTAGAAGAGTACAGGAGGTCAAACTCTTACGTTTAAATGGGTAGAGGAGTACAGGAGGTCAAACTGTTCCTTTTAATTGGTAAAAGAGTGCAGAAGGTCAAACTGTTCCTTTTAATTGGGAAGAAGAGTACAGGAGGTCAAACTGTTCCCTTTAATTGGTAGAAGAGTACAGGAGGTGAAACTCTTCCGTTTAATTGAGTACAGGAGGTCAAACTGTTCCCTTTAATTGGTAGAAGAGTACAGGAGATCAAACTGTTCCCTTTAATTTGTAGGAGAGTACAGGAGGTCAAACTCTCCCCTTTAATTGGGTAGAAGATTACAGGAGTTCAAACTGTTCCCTTTAATGGGTAGAAGAGTACATGAGGTCAAACTGTTCCCTTTAATTGAGTAGGAGATTACAGGAGGTCAAACTGTTCCTTTTAATTAGGTAGAAGAGTACAGGAGGTCAAACTGTTCCCTTTAATTGGTAGAAGAGTACAGGAGGTCAAACTCTTACGTTTAAATGGGTAGAGGAGTACAGGAGGTCAAACTGTTCCTTTTAATTGGTAGAAGAGTACAGGAGGTCAAACTGTTCCTTTTAATTGGGTAGAAGAGTACAGGAGGTCAAACTGTTCCCTTTAATTGGTAGAAGAGTACAGGAGGTGAAACTCTTCCGTTTAATTGAGTACAGGAGGTCAAACTGTTCCCTTTAATTGGTAGAAGAGTACAGGAGATCAAACTTTTACCTTTAATTTGTAGGAGAGTACAGGAGGTCAAACTCTCCCCTTTAATTGGGTAGAAGATTACAGGAGTTCAAACTGTTCCCTTTAATGGGTAGAAGAGTACATGAGGTCAAACTGTTCCCTTTAATTGAGTAGGAGATTACAGGAGGTCAATCTGTTCCCTTTAATTAGTAGAAGAGTACAGGAGGCCAAGCTCTTCCTTTTAATTGGGTAGAAGATTACAGTAGTTCAAACTATTCTCTTTAATTGACTAGAAGAGTACAGGAGGTCTAACTATTCTCTTTAATTGGATAGAAGCGTATAGATGGTCAAACTGTTCTCATTAGTTGGGTAGAAGAGTACACACACTTATATACACACACTTCCTTTAATTGGGTAGAAGAGTCCAGGAGGTCAAACTGTTCCCTTTAATTGGGTAGAAGAGTACAGGAGGTAAAACTGTTCCCTTTAATTGGGTAGCAGAGTCCAGTAGGTCAAACTGTTCCCTTTAATTGGGTAGAAGAGTACAGGAGGTCAAATTGTTCCCTTTAATTGGGTAGAAGAGTCCAGTAGGTCAAACTGTTCCCTTTAATTGGGTAGAAGAGTCCAGTAGGTCAAACTGTTCCCTTTAATTGCATAGAAGAGTACAGGAGGTCAAACTGGTCCCTTTCATTGGGTAGAAGAGTCCAGTAGGTCAAACTGTTCCCTTTAATTGGGTAGAAGAGTACAGTAGGTCAAACTGTTCCCTTTAATTGCGTAGAAGAGTCCAGTAGGTCAAACTGTTCCCTTTAATTGGGTAGAAGAGTACAGGAGGTCAAACTGTTCCCTTTAATTGGGTAGAAGAGTACAGGAGGTCAAACTGTTCCCTTTAATTGGGTAGCAGAGTCCAGTAGGTCAAACTGTTCCCTTTAATTGCGTAGAAGAGTACAGGAGGTCAAACTGTTCCCTTTAATTGGGTAGCAGAGTCCAGTAGGTCAAACTGTTCCCTTTAATTGCGTAGAAGAGTACAGTAGGTCAAACTGTTCCCTTTAATTGCGTAGAAGAGTACAGGAGGTCAAACTGTTCCCTTTAATTGGGTAGCAGAGTCCAGTAGGTCAAACTGTTCCCTTTAATTGCGTAGAAGAGTACAGTAGGTCAAACTGTTCCCTTTAATTGCGTAGAAGAGTACAGGAGGTCAAACTGTTCCCTTTAATTGCGTAGAAGAGTACAGGAGGTCAAACTGTTCCCTTTAATTGCGTAGAAGAGTACAGGAGGTCAAACTGTTCCCTTTAATTGCGTAGAAGAGTACAGGAGGTCAAACTGTTCCCTTTAATTGCGTAGAAGAGTACAGGAGGTCAAACTGTTCCCTTTAATTGCGTAGAAGAGTACAGGAGGTCAAACTGTTCCCTTTAATTGCGTAGAAGAGTACAGGAGGTCAAACTGTTCCCGTCAGTTAGGTATAATATAACAATATAAACAATATATCCATTATCCTACACCCACTCCCTCCATTGGGTATAAAAAGAAGACATTGGCGATATTCACGGTTATATATTATTCGTTCGGAATTCTGGGGTAAGTTTGAACATTTTCTCTAATTTTCATTTTTTCTTCATTGCTTTCATTTTTCCATCTTCTCATTTTTCTCGTCCTGTCGTCACGTGTTGATGTAGTCACAGGAGATCTCCTTGGCTATATGTTGTGTTTTGTGAATGTGTTTGTTTGCTGATGAAGGCTAATCGCCACAACGTCCAATATGTGTTGTAATTCTGTAATGTAAAGCTGCACTACTTTGTGTCATTTTATATTGCTTACATTTTCACAGCTTTACCGCAGTTCCACCAAATTTTATTCATACCTTTAGTTAGGTAGAAGAGTAAAGAAGGCCAAACTGTTCCCTTTAATTGGGTAGAAGAGTACAGTAGTTCAAACCGTTTACTTCGTTTGGCTTGTCGCAATAAATAAATGAGTACGTGGGAAACACAGCGAAACGTGATTCCGGCCGTCCTCCTGTCAACCTCGTCAGAAAATTAACAGGTTCTAGAGAGTATTGCTAATCAGGAACAATCTGGAAGAGTCGAGTTGCGTAAATACAATCTCTCTCTCTCTCTCTCTCTCTCTCTCTCTCTCTCTCTCTCTCTCTCTCTCTCTCTCTCTCTCTCTCTCTCCGTTTTTCTATCTGCCTGTTCATTTCTGTTTCTCTCTCTACCCCCTCCTACTTTATGAGATTTTGAAGACAAAATACCATAATGGTACCTTGTCTAAATGAGATAGAAGCGGACTCAGTACTGCTGAGCCACGCCGCGCAGATTAAGAGACCAGTCTATAAAACCTAGTAGCCATATATTAGATTTTACTTGATGAGAAGGTTATGTGTTTTTTTCCCAACCAGCTTGGCTGCCTATAATAAGTTCGTGACCATTTTATATACCTTAAAAATTATTGAGCATATGGTGCATGTCTGTCTGCCTGCCTGCTCGCTCGCCCTCCAGTCTATATACACTATGGACGGCTGGAAGCAACGGAGATATGGTTTCTGAGACGAATGTTGCCAATATCTTGAACTGCCAGAGAACCAACAAGCCGGAAGCGGCTGCTGAAATAAGAACATTATGTTCAATTATAAGAAAGAAAACCCGTACTTCTGTATGGATGTGAAGTGTGAACAATGAGCAGACAAGTTGAAAAAACATCTGATGGCTGTGGAAGTGTCGTTTCCGAGGAAAATGGAAAGAATACCACGGACAGAGAGAAAAACCATTGATTAAGTCCTACAAGAAACAAATGAATACCATAAACTGATAAGATAAATTAGACGCAGAGAGTCACATTGTGTTTGGAAACATTGTGAGAAGAAATAAAACTGGAGAACTTGGTGACAGTTGGCCAGATTGAGGGGGAAAAAAAAGAAGAGGGAGGCAGAGAAGTAAATATCTGGATGTCTTGGCCACGTGGTATGGTTGAGACAAGTACACTGAGCTGATCCACGACTCTGGTGATCGCGTGAGATGGCGAAACGACCGTCCACGCGTATCGGCCTGGCACATGATGATGCTGATAGGAAAGAGACAAACACCGCCCTTCGGACAGTTCAGTTCAGTTCAGTTGCGGTTCCAACATCACAGCAACGGGTCGTCCCCATTATGCTCTGTTCCTGTGCCAGTGAATATCACATTAAATGTTCCTCACTGCCCATTGTGAAATGTGGAAAAGACAGAAGTCTCGACAAACAACATCCCGCTCAGGCACATTGTGTATAATGCCACCACCAGAATGTCACCAGAAAAGTCCTCCACACAACATTCATCCTTGATGAAAGTGGCAGTCACTTTCCCAACCAGATGTTCACCTACAAAGTCTCGATGTTTCTAGATGTTGGTGTTCCGTTTCTAGATGTTTTCTAGCCAGCGACGCCATTTTATCTCCTAAATGCAGTTCATGGCAACAAAACAACCTCGGACAGATGTAACAACTTTCACTGTTCATAATGTCGACGCCAGAATGCCAAGACAAAAGTCCTCTACAAAACATGCAATTCATCCTTGATGGAAGTCACCTACAAAGTCTCGATATTTCTAGATGTTGTTGTTCCGTTTCTAGATGTTTTCTAGCCAGCAACGCCATTTTTTCTCCGAAAATATAGTTCACGCAACAAAAACAACCTCAAACAGTTGTAAAAAAAACCAAAAACATTTCACTGTACATAATGCCGTTATCAGAATGCCAACACAAAAGTTTGATAAGAGGGACCTTGAAGAATATCATGAAAGCTGGAAAGATCAGTAGGAAGAGTAAGAGAGGAAGACCACACACATACACATAGATATATACTTGAATAAGTTAGGTAGTTAGTTAGTTAGTCGCAGTTCTAACTTCACAGCAACGGGTCGTCCCCATTATGCTTCGTTCCTGTACCAGTGAATATCACACAAAACGCTCCCCACTGCCCAATGTGAAAAGTGGAAAAGACAGGAGTCTCGACAAACAACAACCCGCACAGATACACTGTGCATAATGCCGTCGCCAGAATGCCAACTCACCAGTCCCCCACGAAACACCCAATTCATCTCTGATGGAATCGGCAGTCATTTTCCTATCTGGATGTTTCCTAGATGTTCACCCACACAGTCCACGAAAATACAGTTCATCACCGACGGCAGTGGCAGTCAACCAGAAGCCCAGCAGCCACGCATTTCTGCATAAGGCAAAAACCGGTCAACTCTGGGACATAGCCACCTGCCATCGCTCCGAACATGCAGTCACGTTAAAAAAAAAAAAAAAAACTTGGGCAGATTCAAAAGCACTTCACATGAAACTCACAGCTCACAGTGTCGCGCCACGCACTCACTCAGTAGCAGGGCGACGGAACCATCAACTGAAGCACACAACCAGGGAGTGACACACACACACACGCACTCACGTACACACGCACACACACACACACACACACACACACACACATATATATATATATATTCCGGTCATCGTGGCTAAGGTCTTGCGAACGCGGTTTGTGAGCCCGTATACCCGGGTTCGAAACACAGCGGTGCTGGTCTTTCGAAAAATGTATAGGTATCGGTCGTTCAGAAAGCAAAGGCAAACTACTGAACGTAAAATTTGCCCAGGATTCACGAACAGCAAAAATGCTGGTGGTTGACTGCTACGTCCTGTGAAGGACATGCAACTATATATATATATATATATATATATATATATATATATATATATATATATATATATATATATATAGATATATATATATATATATATATATATATATATATACTTGAATAATTTGAATCAAACTACCATAGAGGGATTCACACACACACATACACACATACATACACACTTGAATCAACCGAATCACACTAACCAGGGAGGGACACACTCTCACACCGTTCAGCAACTGATGTAGATCATCAGAGTCCAGGAATTGTCCCAGGAGTGGACACCCAGACGGCACCGTT
>JACEFZ010002706.1:0-14533 GCA_014155875.1 Cepaea nemoralis
GCTACTCGTAACTATCATCATCACTGGCACCTTGCCGTCTTGACAGACGATAGTTTGTGCTTCATAAAGACATAATAGCTATTACCTATGGCAACAGCGAATGTGACTGATAAGGCAAAATAAAAATTATATAAACAAATAAATGTTCGTCCACAGTGGGTGCATGTGAACACGTGGTCATTTCCACCATCATGCACCATCTTAAGTCTCACATGCTCGGTGTATGACTTATCTGCAATAATTTTCTCCTTTGTCTTTATTCAATTTCTGATGTTTGCCCTCCACGCAACACGTTCAGTGGTGACTTGCTCCTAATGGGCATTATCAATGCCTGTATCAATCATGTCCCGCTTACACACATTTTTGTATCGTAGTAAAGTCCGACTCTGAGATCTGTTGCCCATCTTTAATTCACCACAAAAGATATCTTTTGAATTCTACCATCATCCATCCTCCTAAGATGCCTTATCCATCTAAGTCTACGAAGACTGAGCATGGAATAAACCGTCACACAACCTGATCGTTCCAATACTTCAGTATTTGTGATTTTGTCTTGCCACGTAATACCAAGAATTCTTCGCAGACACCGCACATGAAAGCTGTTTAAACGTTTCTCTTAGTGTGAGTAAGTTGTCCAGGCTTCACTGCCATAAAGAAGAATACTAAGGACACAGGCTTGATAGACAAGGACTTTTGTTTTGGCAGTAAGCTTCCTGTTCTCCCAGACTCTTTTTCTTAACCTGTTCATTGTTGTTGCTGCCTTACCAATCCGGATGTTGATTTCCTGATCTAGGGATAATTTGCTATTTACCACTGATCCTAGATATGTAAAATGGTCTACCATCTCTAGTTCGGCGTCGTCAATAAAGATTGATGGTACCCCATGTGCACCTTGTGACATAATCTGTGTCTTCTTTTTGCTAATTGTTAAACCAAATTCAGAACAAGCATTGGAGAATGCAGATAGTAGACATTGTAATTCTTCCTCAGAGTGGGTCGTAACTGCAGCATCATCTGCAAAAAGCAACTCTCTGATCAGTACCCTCCTAATTTTGGTCTTGGCCTTCAATCTCTGAGCATTGTAGAGGCCGCCATCTGAGCGTGAGTGAATGTATATACCACCATCCTGATCACGAAAGGCATATTTCAGTAGAAGTGAAAAGTATATTCCAAAGAGGGTGGGAGCTAGTACACAACCTTGCTTAACTCCACTCTTGATTTCAAACTCTTCATGAAGTTGCACCATCAAACTTGATTATACCCTTCATGCCTGTGTGGAACGATTCCACAATGGACAGAAGAGTTGGTGGGCAGCCAATCTTCTTTAGTGCCTTGAACAGACCCTCACGACTGACCAAATCAAATGCCTTTGTGAGGTCGATGAAGGCAATAAACAGTGGTTGATTCTGTTCACGGCATTTTTCTTGCATTTGTCGCAATGAGAATATCATATCAATGGTAGACCGGTTCTGTCGAAAGCCACACTGTGATTCGGGGTAGACTTGATCTCCTAGGACTTGAAGTCTGCGCAGAACAATTCTGGCAAATACTTTTCCAACAATACACAGAAGTGAGATACCCCTATAGTTGTTGCAGTCGCTCCGATCGCCCTTGTTCTTGTACAGTGTTATGATGCTTGAATCTTTGAAATCCTGTGGGACTTGTCCTTCTCGCCAGCATAGCTCTATTAGCTGGTGGATCTGTAGAGTGAGTGTGTCTTGCCCACTCCTGATAACCTCTATTGGAATCCCATCCTTACCTGGAGCCTTGCCAGATGCAAGTTCATTTATAGCACACTTAACTTCTGTTATGGTGGGAAGTGTGTCCAGGTGGTCAAGAGTTGGTAGAGCCTCTATGGCGTTGAGGGCATCATCCGCTAGTTTGGTCTCACTTGAGTAAAGCTCCAAATAGTGCTCTACCCATCTGTCCATCTGCTGTTTCTTATCAGTGATGATTTCTCCAGTCAAGGTTTTCAATGGTGCACTTCTTTTGATCATTGGACCACAGGCTTTCTTTATTCCTTCATACATGCTTCTGATGTTTCCCTTATCATTTGCGATTTGAATGGACCCACATAACTTGATCTAATAGTCATTTGCACACTGCCTGGCAGTCTATTGCACATCCTTCCTAGCTTGCTTAGCTCACTCAGAGTGTTACGCGTTGGTCTTTCCTTGTTTCTTAAGAGAGCTATCTTCTTCTTATCAATCAAGGGCTGCAGAGTCTCGGCTGTTTGCCGCAAACCAGTCCCTGCCTCTTATGATCCACAGTGCCGTAAACCCCTACCGCAGTTTTAGAAAGAGTTTCCTTAAGTTGACCCCACTTTTCATTTACTGTACAATTTTCTGGTGTATCAGTGAAAGCGTCTTCAAGTTGCTGTTGAAACTGAAAGCACTTTTCAGGATCGTGAGTGTTAATAATATTAATCCTGGGGCTAGATTTGTGTTTAGCTGTGTAGATTCTCTTTGGTCTCAGTCTAACCCTTGCAACAACCAAAGAATGATCCGTATCACAGTCAGCACTGTGGTAACTTCGAGTCAATGATGTATGGTTCAGATGTTGTCTCCGTGTGATGATGAAGTCCAGCTGATGCCAATGGCCGGATCTTGGATGTTTCCATGTGACCTTATGCAGCTCTTTTGTTTTAAAAAAGGAGTTTGTAATACATAGGTCATTTCTGGTGCAATGCTCCAGCAGCCTTTGCCCATTTTCATTCATGCGACCGATGTTGTATTTTCCAAGGCACACTGGCCATGAACTCGAGTCCTTGCCCACACGAGCATTGAAATCACCGAGCATATAAATGTAGTCGGATTTTGGAACTGCCTTGATCACGGAGTCTAACTCCTCATAGAACGAATCCTTCACATCATCAGAGGAATCGAGTGTCGGTGCATATGCAGTAATAATGGTGGCAAAACCACAAGAGGTTGCCAAGCGCAGGGATAATAGTCTTTCATTACCTCCTGCTGGAATTTCAATCATTCCCAGTAGCGAATTCTTCACTGCAAAGCCCACACCGTGTTGCCTTTTTTCTGCCTGCTCTCTACCCTTCCAAAAAAAGGTGTAATTGTTTTCCATGAGTGACCCTTCCTCAGCGAGGCGAGTCTCCTGCAGGCTAGCAATATCAATGTTAAGACGATTGAGTTCGGCATCAATCACAGCCGTTTTTCTAACATCGTCAATATTGGTCAAGTCAGTGGAAAATCCTGGACCAATGGTTCTCACGTTCCAAGTTGCAAGCCGTAGCTTGAGGTTTCTATTTTTCTTTTTATTAGTACCTGGTGCATTGGTTTTACAGCCTGCGATTCAGATTTTGTCCTAGCCCCAAGCACCCATTGAAGCAGGCAGGCTGTGAGGGATCAGCACCCAATTGGTCGGGGGCTGCCCAGCTTGAGCCGGGCGGTAGCTGATCAGTGACACCTGTAGGTGTCTCCCACCGTCAGAGGCAACGCGTGGCGCCCCATGTCTACGCCAATTGACAGGGACTTATAACCCGTAACAGTTGCCTCTCGCTTTGATTCCGAGACCGGTTAAGACCAGGGATGGAGTTATTGCCTCTCCATAGCACAAAGCCTGGGCTAAAATATAGAGATCATGTGTTGCCCATGCAGCATGATCCCTCTCTCGGCCTGCCTAGTTCACTCCAGAGGAAAGGTAACACCTATACATCTGGAAAAAGACCAGCTGCAGAAGCTGCCGGATCAGCAAAGCAATGCTCTAATTGTCCGCCTGTCGGAGCTTCGATCCTAGACCAGCTGCCAACCAAGGCTTAGGGCCTGGTCTGCCCTGCCATGACATTTTGTCTTTAGGTTGCATTTCCTCGCACCAGGGTAAGGCTTGTACCCTCCCAATTGCGCTCTTCCGCCCGAAGCCGTTGGCACAATGTGGGTGTCGGGTTTGGTAAGCGCCGCCCAACATTCGGCGCTAACAGAAAGCAGGTAGTACCGTCTACTGTCATATGGTAGCTCTGTCATATCTGACTAAGACCTGACACCAACTCGTAACTAATACTGGATGTATTATGAGGAAGAAATAGTTAGTGGAGGACAGTAGACAGATGACAGCAGACAGAAGACAGCAGACAGGGACAGTAGACAGGAGACAGCAGACAGCAGACAAGATACAGCAGACAGGGCACAAATTGGTGGGCTGTAGATATGGGGAATATTCTCTCCAATTCATCTTCGTCTATCGAGGTAGGGAGAAGAGGTCTTAATAGCTCTTTCTTTTTATCTAATTTTTGATTTCAGGATGCGAATCATGGATAATTAGCAGACAAGTGAGGAATTGTATGGAGGCTGCAGTGATTTGGTTCTATAGAAACATGATAAGAACGCCGTGCGCGGATAGAAAGAGCAATGAAGGTCATCACAACGAGAAAGCTGAGGGAAGAGAGAAAATGCAAGGCAGTTCGACATCATTACATGGAGGAACATGCATATTAGAAATGACTGGCAGTACAAGAAACATAAGGTTGTAGAAGACATGATCACCCACGCCACACGTCATGGACTATAAGAAGACTAGCAGAACAAGAGACAGAAGGCTGTGGACAGACATGATCACAAACGCCACACGGCATGGACTATAATACAACTAACAGAACAAGAGACAGAAGGATATAGAGAGACATGATCACCCACGCCACACGTCATGGACTATAAGAAAACTAGTAGCACAAGAGAAAGAAGGCCGTGGAGAGACATGATCACCCACACTACACGACATGGACAGTAAAAAGAAGAAGGTACATTAACACATGACCTCAGTAATTCCTGTAGTAACATACAGGTGTGAAACTTGGATATTTAACAAATCAGCAGTAAAAAAAATAAAACATATCCACATTTGATAATAAATGTTACAGAAGAAAATTCAAACTTAATTGACCAGAAAGGAGAAACCAGATGTGTACCCAGCATATATTCAGATGGCGGCCTCTACAATGCTCACAGATTGAAGGCCAAGAACAAAATTTTGAAGGTACTGATAAGAGAGTTGCTATGTGCAGATGATGCTGCAATTACGACGTACTCTGAGGAATAATTACAACGTCTACTATTTGCATGCTTGTTTTTAATTTGCTTTAACAATTAGCAAAAAGAAGACAGATTATGTCACAAGATGCATATGGGGTACCATCAATCATTATTAACGACGCCGAACTGAAGATAGTAGACCATTTTACATATTTAGGATCAGAGGTAAATAGCAAATTATCCCTAGATCAGGAAATCAACATCAGAATTGGTAAGGCAGCAACAACAATGAACAGGTTAACAAAAGAGTCTGGGAGAACAGGAAGCTTACTGCCAAAACAAAAATCCTTGTCTACCAAGCCTGTGTCCTTAGTACTCTTCTTTATGGCAGTAAAGCCTGGTCAACGTACTCATATCAAGAGAAACTTTTAAATAGCTTATCATCTGCGAATAATACTTGGTATTAAGTGGCAAGACAAAATCACAAATGCTGAAGTATTGGAAAGATCAGGTTGTGTGACGGTTTGTTCCATTCTCAGTCTTCATAGACTTAAATGGATAGGACTCGTTAGGAAGATGGATGATGGTAGAATATCAAAGGACATATGTTTTGGTGAACTACACATGGGTAAGAGATCTCGGAGTCGGCCTCTACTATGATACAAGGTTGTGTGTAAGCTGGACATGATTGATA
Organism: Cepaea nemoralis; assembly: GCA_014155875.1. NCBI lineage: Eukaryota > Metazoa > Mollusca > Gastropoda > Stylommatophora > Helicidae > Cepaea > Cepaea nemoralis. The sequence continues at coordinate 5,677 of JACEFZ010002706.1, forward strand.
CAGGCACTGATAATGCACATTGGGAGCAAGTCGCCCCCGAACGTGTTGCATGGAGGACAAATATCAGAAATGGAATAAAGACAAAGGAGAAAATGATTGCAGATAAGTAACACACTGAGCGTGTGAGATGTAAGATCGTGCGCGATGGTGAAAATGACCATGTGTTCACATGCATTCACTGTGGTCGAACATGTAAAAGCACGAATAGGTCTGATCATTCACGTTCACCGCCGCCATGGGTTGTAATTATTATGCCTTTTTTATAACACAATATAGCAGTGTTGAATCTTTGATCTATAGAGGGAGAATTGTAATGAAATAGAGGTGAAAACAGGAGCAAGAACAAATTACTTCTGCTACGGTGATGTGAGGAGAAGAGCGCAACCCTGACTGCGCAGGGCCAAAGAAGAAAATGAATAAAGAGAGAGAACCTCTCACCGTCCTCGGTTAACAAGAACAGAAAAGAAATAAGGTTTAAGAAGATCCAGGGTGGGCCGACAGGAAATTGGAACAATATTCTCCAATTCCAGACAAAGAATTACTCCGAGGGCTGTTCTAACACCACAGACTATAATAAGAGTTTATCATCTAAACGACAAAGTAAGAATCATTTGTTTATTAAACTTCTAAACTTCACAATAATATACAGACATGTAGCATCAACAAAGAAGTTAGGATACAACAAAACCAAACAGCAAAAACACTAATCCAACAAACAAAATTCCTAAGTACAGCAAAGACTCCTAATCCAGTAAAAACTTCAAATCTACCAAACACCAATCCACCAAAAACTAATCCATCAAAAACTAATCCACCCAAAACTAATCCATCAAACACTTCTAGTCCACTAAACATCCAGGAGAATCTAAAATCTAAAACTATAATTCTTTCTTTTCCACTGCAAAACCTTTCAGGGTCTAACTAAACAAGTTTACCCACAGGCATTGGCGCGTCGTCACTTGTTGTGGTGGACTACAAAAAAAAAGACAGGTTCTACCTGCGCAGGTGCTTTTTTATACTGGGTCGGAACGTCTCCCAGAGTTCCAGACCAATCAGACAGTCCGCGCCCTCTGGCAGAGTTCCATCCAACATCATCGCCAGCCGAGTGCATTATTCCCCCTCTTTAACTGTTTTCGTCCCGACAACTGAACCTTACATCCCCAGTGCGCTGGGTAAAGGAGGGATAATTTCTTACCCTTACCTTATAATTCTCCACTATTAATGGGACTCAACTTGTCCTATCCTAATCAGGCATTACCTATAAAGTAAAACACCCCAAAATGAACAGATACCAACAAGAATAATGGTCACATGCAAATAAAGCTACATTTACATTGATACCAGTCATTATTCATAACTAAACTAATATCAGCAGTGTTATATAAAAAATAATGAAATCAAAAGGTAGACAAGTCTCCCGCCACCTTGGGTTCACAACATTATACGAACAATTACAAAAACATTGATTAATCCCCCCTCTTTAACTGTTGACGTTTCGACAACCGGCCCTACGCCCCTGGTACACTTAGCAAACAAGTAGTTATCTTCACAACTCTATGCTCTGATAGTTCTATGCCAGGGAACACATCTCTCAGCAGCAAAAACCTGTCACTCTTGAGGACAGTGCCCTCAACACCTGCGCTGCTGGTACATCCCTAAAAAAACTACCATTATAGAAAAAATTGACTTGTTCTATCCAGCTATTTATAATGTGAAACTGTACACATGTACATCACCAGTCATCAATAAGTCCAAAATAACATTAATCTTCACACCACAGTGTAAGCCAACCTTACACTGGCACAAGTTAATTCTTAATGATTAAACTAACGTCAGTGAGGAGAAATAGCGCCTCTGCTACACGAACAATTATAACAAAGTGAATACAACCCTCACTTTTTACATAAAAATTCCACAAACATAAAAGTTTCATAAACAATAAATCAGGAACCTTTATACTGGTTACCGCTTGCCTCAACTCTGGACATTCGAAAAAAATATTTATTTAAAAATAACATCACCTGACTCTTCGGAGACGGATTCTCTCTGATCGCCTCACGTTCAAGTCTCCTGATTCAAACATGTACCAGTCACTTCTTGGTGGTCTATCCCGTGGTTCCGCAACCTCTACCAAGACAGGCAATTCTGGTAGTCTTATTGTCGCCTCCGGTACCTCAATTACCGTATCTTTCTCACACCGCTTTAACTCGTGTCCTGCTGCTCTAATGTTAGGTCCATTTCCTCCTGACATTAGTCAGGCCCTCCTGATGCTTTTGGAACCTGTACCACTGTGTATTTCTCTACAGACCACTGGTCTTTAATCTTACACCTCTATGTATAGTGGACTCTCTTCCTAACTACTTCTCCTATGGTTAGCGATTTAGGGGATGATGTCTTGTCACATCTCTCTTTCCTTACGGCAGCTTTCTTAAATGTTCACCTGCCCTAACATGCGCGTTACGCAGACGGGAAAGGTGTCCAGTCACCCAATTCTCAACATTCGGTTCCCCATCATTACAATCACTATCATCACTAGCATCTAGCATGAAATCTACTGGTAATTTGGGTTCCATTCCAAACAACAAATAGTGCGGGGAATACCCGGTGGACGAGTGGGGCGTAGAGTTATAAACTAACAAAACTTCAGCTAGATGTCCGGACCATTTTATTTTCTGGTTTGCCTCTAGTGACCTAAGAAGATCATATAGGGTCATATTAAACCTCTCGCACTGACCGTTCTCTTTTGGATTCCAACTCGTTGTACGGCTCTTTTGAATCCCGTATACCCTATATAGTTTTGCAATCACAGCCGATTCAAAGTTCCTGCCTTGATCTGAATGAAGCTTATGGGGTACACCTAAATACAGGATCCATTTTTCAACCAGTACTTTTGCAACTGCCAAGGCCTTCTGACCCCTTGTGGGAACAGCCATTGTAAATGTAGTGAAAACATCTGTAATAACCAACACATTTTCATACCCACGACTATTCTTCTTCACCATAGTAAAATCCATGGTCACCACCTCAAAAGGCCTAGATGCTAATAAATTACCTGAAGGACCCTGCAGTTTAATATGGGGTGGTTTAGCAATATTACATCTCTGGCATCTTTTACAAAACAGTTCAACATCTTTCGAGATGCCAACCCGATAACACCGACTTCTCAGGATTTGTATCATCCTATCTCTTCCCTGATGGCCGGTACTGTGCACCGATTCTAACACTCTCTGCCTCAATGCATCAGGTACCACTAATTGAGACACCCACCCTCTACCTGGCTTCTTTAATTTCCTGTACAACAACCCATTAATCACACTCAATCTCTTTCGCTGCTTCAACAAGCTTTTTGGTTTCAGGGGTAAACCCCTCATCTCTAATTTACTCAGTCTCACTTTCTCACCCACACAAGTTAATACTTTATACACATGCAAATCTTCTGCTTGTAGTTTTATCAACTCTTCAGCTGAATATGATGGTAATGATAACAGTGGCACAATACCCACAGGGTTATTCTGTCTATCTACATCTACAATCTCTCCTATCCTAGCAGTTCTTACTTTTGGACTGACTGGTGTAGCAGCTATGTGGCTGATTGGAATGTCACCTTCTTCATCTGATCTTCCTGGGGCTTCAAAAGGGTAACGGGACAAATAATCAGCTTTTCCATTAGCACGATCTGTTTTGTGCTTAATGGTGTAGTCAAACATCGACATTTGTGCTATCCATCTCTGTTAAATAGCACCCAGTTTTGCCTTTTGCCACAAAGCTAAATTCCTACTATATTTAAAAACGTCTACCTTAGTACCCAAAAGATAACGTCTGAACTTTTAAATCATAGCCCACTTGAACGCGAGTAACTCAAGCTTAGAACTGCTTTTAGAATTTCGTTCTGAGGGGCGCAGCGTACGGCTAGCGTAAGCTAGAACTCATTTCTTACCAGCTTGAATTTGCGAGAGGACAGCACCCAAGCCCTGGTGTGAGGCATCCACCTCCAATATGAACTGTAATGAGAAGTCTGGGAAGCCCAAAAGGGGTGTTGATGTCAGTGCCTCTTTTAAGCGATTAAACGCCTCATCACATCCTGGAGTCCACAGCCGTCCTGTTGGTCCTATCTTCTTCTTAGTATCACCGGTTCGCTGCTGGTTGAGTTGGCCAACCAGCTCATGTAGTGGTCTTGCAATATTAGTAAACTTTGGGACAAACCTTCTATAATAACTGGCTAACTAACTGTCTGAGTTTTGGGCAAGGGTGTTTCTTTTATGGCTGCTACTTTATCATCCATGGTGTCAATGCCTTCTTCTGAAATTGTGTGCCCTAAAAACTCAATCTTTTTCTGACAAAAGTTACACTTTTCAGGATTTAGTTTTAGTCTGTGAAGCACTTTCTCAAGCTTACTCAGATGCTCTGAAAAATCCCCAGAAAACACCAACATGTCATCACGGTATACCAATAAAATCTGGAAAAAATAGTCATTCAGAGAGCATTGCATTAATCTCTGGAAGCTGCTCGCGGAGTTTGCCACTCCCATTGGCATACGCGTATACTCATATAAACCACACGGGGTGGTAAAAGCAGTCTTCTCTTGATCCTCTGGCTTCATGGCCACCTGAAAATACCTACTGGCAAGATCTAAAGTTGAAAACAATTTTGCGCCACCCAGGGCATCTAGATGTTCATCTACTCTAGGGAGAGGGTATTCGTCTTGTTTTGTACTAACATTTACAGCCCGATAATCAACACATAACCTAAGCCTACCATCTTTTTTCCTCACGAGGGCCACCGGGGAAGCGCAAGGGCTGGAACTTTCCTTAATTATCTGACTATCTAATAAAACTTGGAGATGATTTTGTACTTCTCTATAAAATGCTGGGGGGATTCTCCTATAAGGCTGCTTGATGAGGGTCTCATCTGTCAACTGGATGCTATGGGTTACTTTATCTGTATAGCCTATGTCAGTATCTCCCTTAGCAAAAAGACTATCATACCTAACTAATAACTCCTCTAACTTCTTCCTATTTATATCACTACCCTCAAAACTGCTCAAATCTACAGGGCACCTAACATTATCTTTCTCTCCGGCATATGGCCGTGTTGAAACCTCAACTTTCTTAGCACTTACCATTTTGAAATGGTTGGTAAAATCCATAGTAGCATCTGAAATATCTCCAACTTGAATACCCTTCGACAAAAATATGTCTTCGTCCCCCAGATTGACCGCTTGGACTTGGCATACGCCCCCTCTCAGGGTAGTCAAAGTGTGGGAGAAAAGCAAACCCTTGTGCTCCATGTCTCGATTTGGGGTGAAAATGACATGCATATTTTCACTCACAAATCTAACACATTTTAAACTAATTGCGGTAATGGAACGGGCAGGTACACATACTCTATTGTCAACAGAAACTTTAACACCGTCCAGTCCGACTCCAGGAATCTCCTCCGCTGGGCTGCTCCATTTAAGAAATCTACACAAAGTCGGTGCTGATTGTAAAATGTTCATGCCAATAATGCCCGGCACTCTTCTCTCCCCTTTGTCCATGTCTTTGGTGACAAACACCCCACAGTCCTTCACTTGTGTCCCTCCAACACAATGTCACACACAAAGTACCCCACATACGGAACACTACGCCATTTGCGGCCGCTAACTTAACAAATTGTCCTTCCCTTAGAACATAGTCCTGGAACATGTCCTTGAAGCAGGCCTCAGTGATAGTGGAAACCTGAGAACCTGTATCGATGATACACTGAACACTCTTGCCACCTATCAAAACAGTCTCTTCGGGCCTACCACCCACAATTTTAATATCTGAGCCATGACGCTCCTCTTCTAATACCTGGCTCCCAGCATTAGAGGGGTCTCGTTTAATGCCTGCCTGCACTCACGTCTCAATTGACCTACCAGATTGCATCGCCAGCAACGTGGCGCTTGATGTTGTTGATCGCTGGTAGTGAGTCCGTTCAGCCTGGCACTAATCTCAGACATCTCCCTCTGCAGAAAGTCAATTTCACCCTGCTTTGAAGTAAACTCCGTTCTTGGTACACGGCCTGGCTCAGTATGTGCAGGCCTACATTCTACTATTTGTGGGACTACCTCAGCCTGCACCGGCCCATACTGCCCCTGCTAAATCTCCACGTTAACTGGTGGAGGCATACGTGTCTGAATTTCCCCAGAGTTCTCATTTCTGGCTCTCACCTCTACCTCTCTGATTTCAGCACCCGGTGGGGACCGCACACCCTCCCATGTATGTGCACACTCCCTGATCTGAAGAAATGTCACCGATGAATCTTGCGAGATCTTTTCTTTTTAAGACAGTTTGGGTGAAACTGTCCCTTATGCCAGCCACAAACTGGTCTCGAAGGGACTCCCCATCCAACACAGGGACACCTTGCATTTCCTGGGCCTTCACTACCCGCTTGAATTCGGCATTGACCCTATGGAAGAAGTCATGGACTGTCTCCCCAGCTCGTGAGTGTGTTGGTTATGTATAGGTCAAGAGTGCTGGAAGTTCTTGCAGATGGGGGACTAGGTAGATCGGAATTTACATAAAAATTGAAACATGTTCGCAGCTTGTGTGGTGTGATTGAGAACAGCCTTATCTGTATGGTGAAACTTTAAGACGGAGTCCTCTGTGCGAGTTGTCAATGTTCTCAGGGACAGCATGACTGTCCATTCGAGAGCGTGGACGGACAAAACTGAGAACTTTACCAAAACCAATGTGTTCTTCAGTAGGCAGTGGTAGATCAGGTGGGACCTAGATCTCAACATTAATATCAGCCAAACAGGTCTCACTACCTCTATATACTATAAGCCTACTCATGCTCACCGTTTCTCCTATACAGTTCATCCCACCCTAAGATCGAATTGTCAGTTCGCTGTGTTGTGGTGTAACTTATTTTTACGTAATTATTATCATTGTTATTGTTACACTGTGATTTCCATTTGCCGGCTTTGTGTTCGTTGAAAAGTATGTACACTGTGTGTTTATTATCTCTCACGTTTTCGCAATAGTCACACCCACCTAACTATTTAAATTTTGTATTGCAATATATTATTTACATGGAAACACCAGTCATCAGTAATTAGATCTTCCTCCATACCGTGATGTCTAACCGTCTATAATATTTATGTTAGCCCCCCCCCCCTCCCCCATCCCTTTTTGTTGCTCCCCCAAAAAAAAATTTCCGGTTGAGATGACACTTTCTCCGTATCATGTCATGCGTAATAAATTCTTCGACTTCTAGTAACCAGTTCTTTTTTGTGACTTAACTTCTCTCAAGATATTTTCCATTGCTCTTTCTATCAGTGCACGCTGTTTCCACCATTCCCCAATAAAACCACATCCCCACATTCACCTATAAAACCACATCCCCACATTCCCCTATAAAACCACATCCCCACATTCCCCTATAAAACCACATCCCAACATTCCCCTATAAATCCACATCCCCACATCCCTCTATAAAACCACATCCACACATTCCCCTATAAATCCACATCCCCAAATTCCCCTATAAAACCATATCCCCACATTCCCCTTTAAAACCACGTCCCCACATTCCCCTATAAAACCATACCCCCACATTCCCCTATAAAACCACGTCCCCACATTCCCCTATAAAACCACATCCCCACATTCCCCTATAAAACTACATCCCCACATCCCCCTATAAAACCAAAATCACCACATCCCCCTATAAAACCAAAATCACCACATCCCCCTATAAAACCACATCCCAACATTCCCCTATAAATCCACATCCCCACATCCCTCTATAAAACCACATCCACACATTCCCCTATAAATCCACATCCCCAAATTCCCCTATAAAACCATATCCCCACATTTGGCCTATAAAACCAATCCCCACATTGTCCCTATAAAACCACATCCCCACATTCCCCTATAAAACCACATCCCCACATTCCCCTATAAAACCACATCCTTACATTCCCCTATAAAACCACATCACCACATTCCCCTATAAAACCACATCCTTCCATTCCCCTATAAAACCACATCCCCACATTCCCCTTTAAAACCACATCCCCCTATAAAACCACATCCCCACATTCCCCTTTAAAACCACATCCCCCTATAAAACCACATCCCACATTCCCGTATAAAACCACATCCACAAATTCCCCTATAACAATACATCCCCACATTCCCCAATAAAACCACATCCCCACATTCCCTATAAAACCACATCATTACATTCCCCTATAAAACCACATCATTACATTCCCCTATAAAACCACATCCCCACATTCCCCTTTAAAACCACATTCCCCTATAAAACCACATCCCCACATTCCCCTATAAAACCACATCCCCACATTCCCCTATAAAACCACATCTCACATTCCCCTATAAAACCACATCCCCACATTCCCCTTTAAAACCACATTCCCCTATAAAACCACAGTCCCCACATTCCCTATAAAACCACATCCCCACATTCTCTATAACAACCACATCCCCTACATTTCTCTATAAACTCATCCCCACATTCCCCTATACAACCACATCCCCACATTCCCTATAAGACCACATCCCCACATTCCTCTATAAAACCACGTCCCACATTCCCCTATAAAACCACATCCACACATTCCCCTATAAAACCACATCCCCACATTCCCCTATAAAACCACATCCCCACATTCCCCTATAAATGAACCTCCCCACATTCCCCTATCAAGCCACATACCCACATCAACAGACGGGCGCTAGAACATTCTTAGTAAAGGCGCCGGATGACACTGGCCATTCGCCAGTGTGCCTTTTGGTAAAAAAAATATGGTATGCAATGTTTACCCAATGCGTTCAGGTGTTTGGGTTTTTTTTAAAAAAAAAAA
>JACEFZ010002707.1:0-32500 GCA_014155875.1 Cepaea nemoralis
AAGGCTATTGTAAATTGTGTCATGGTTAGGTTAGGGCTAAAACTCGCTTCATATCCGCATGGGCGTGTCTGAAAGCACACACCAGATCTTATCAACCACGGACAGATCAGCCATGATCTTCACTGTGATGTTATCTGCCCAGGACCATGAACTTGCAGGCTGTGAGATTGCGAAGAAGTCACACCAGTTCTCTATGATGGTGCTAGACTGTTACATCCACATATTGCAAACCAAGCGTTACAGCCATTACCCTCTTTGGACAACAATCGCCTTTAAATTAATATCTTATTTGTGACTGACTCGGTCACATGATTATTAATCTGAGCCAGGCGATGGACCCTAATATAACTTCTCTTCTGAGGTTGAACAGGGTTGGGGGTCATGGTCGAATGAAAGAGACCAAACGTTGAGAGATCGCCACCATGTCACTGTGTTGGATGCCTACATAGTTAGTACCAAGCCATCGCCAACACCTCATTCCAATAGTTCGCTTGGAGTAAACATCGCGATAAAGCGGGAGTCATCGTCGTAGTCGTCGTCGTCGTCAACAACAACAACAACAACAACAACAAGAATCTCACGCTCTAGTTAAAGTTTCCACCTCCAGGAAATACCTCTAACACCCGCCACGTGCCATTCTAAAAATAAATAATCTCTCTCAGCTCACCACGTGGTATTCTGTCAGTCAATCGATGTGCCGCGCGTGCAGCGTGTATCCGGTGGCCCGGTTTTCACCGACCACAGATCTCACGGCAACCATTAGGCTTTGGCTACACATAGCAAAGTTTCCACTCACTCGTCTCGGCGATAACAAAGTATTGCAAAGGCAGGACGGTACTTGGACAGAACGTAGTAATTGTACTTTGTGAGTTATTTATTCCGCGAGCGCCCGTAGTTAACTCCGAGTTTATTACATTGAAAGTGTGCTTTGTATTTCACATTTTGTAGCCAGACAATAGAATAGATGGTGCAGCGATATATCTAAATCCGACAGCTTTAAATTTTTCTGGAAGTTCATGTATGTTGTACTGTGTTTAGTTTAATACATAGTTATAACTGCTATTGCAATTTAATTGCTCATATAAGCTTATATATTGTCCACGATGAAGACAATATAATATTAAAGAGAAACTGAATTCATAAGGGAAATATGAAATGTATATTTGCGTAAATACACACATATTAATGGACGCAGTGTACAAAGCGGGTTGCTGTACTAGGATTCGAACTCAGATAGACTGCGACAAACGGCAAACGTGCACCAGAATGAGACCTTTCATTATTAACAGAGATAAATTGATAGAGATTAAACGGGCGAGTATTGGAAGATAAAGGAACAAGTACAATACCCACACATGTATAGGATGTATACAATACTCACACATGGACAGGAAGTTTATAAAAACACATGTGCTTGCTGTTTATAAGTACCCATCATCATCATCAAGTGCCCTGCCAGCTGGCGCAGGCGTTCATGACTCTCCACAGATCTCGGTCTTTGGTTTTTTGGATCAACTCTGCTGCTGATATTCCTCCAAGTACCCATATGTGTGTATGATGTTTCCAATACTCGCACGTGTGTAATAGTAAACTTAAGGCGCGTTAGGATTATGGTTCCAGACCAACATTTCTATAGATCAATCGGCGCTTGGTGGTCATGTGGTCAATATCATGCCAGCCGCCTTTACTTCCCAAGACAGTTCCTGGTGTCCGTTTTGGGTTTAGTCGACCAGGGAGCTCAGGTCAGGTGTAAAAAAGAAATGTGAATCAGCCCATATTTCCTATGCGGATCGAAGTCACGAACATGGGGCCGGCTGGCGTGAGTCTAGCCATGACGACACCGTGGCTTCCACATACGTGTAGGATTGTGTTTTTTAAAATGTTGTATATTTCTTACAGGACGTTGCAGTCAACACCAGCATTTTCAGCTGTTGTTGATGTACTAGGCAGGTTTTACGTTTAGTAGTTTGCCATAGCTTTCTGAGTGACCGGCTCACATACCCCCGTAAGTTACCAGGGCGGCGCGATCCGCTGCCGAATCTCGCGCAGCTGTTTTTCTCCACTTGGATACACGGGATTATGAACAACGTCGTTAACCCCTTGGCCAGGAATTATGATGTTTCCAAATAATCACATATGTGTAGGATGGTTCCAAATCACTTATGGGTAGGATGGTTCCAAATAATCACATATGTGTAGGATGGTTCCAAATCACTTATGGGTCGGATGGTTCCAAATCACTTATGGGTACGATGGTTCCAAATAATCACATATATCTAGATTGGTTCAACATAATCACATATGTGTAGGATGTTTCCAAATAAAACATGTATGGGTAGTTTGTTTCCAAATACTCACACATGTGCTGGACTTGTCTAAATAGCGATTTCATTAACAAACACAATGTGTTGACAATCTTCGCGTATTTTCTCTTTTAGGTTTTATAGCCTAAGTTGACCTGGAGTCATCTGCTGCATGTTATATCCCCCCTCCCACACCTCCAACCTAAGTTGACCCGGAGTCTTCTGCTGCATGTTATATCCCTTCCCCCACACCTCCAACCTAAGTTGACCTGGAGTCATCTGCTGCATGTTATATCCCCCCTCCCACACCTCCAACCTAAGTTGACCTGGAGTCATCTGCTGCATGTTATATCCCTTCCCCCACACCTCCAACCTAAGTTGACTTGGAGTCTTCTGCTGCATGTTATATCCCTTCCCCCACACCTCCAACTTAAGTTGACCTGGAGTCATCTGCTGCATGTTATATCCCTTCTCCCACACCTCCAACCTAAGTTGACTTGGAGTCTTCTGCTGCATGTTATATCCCTTCTCCCACACCTCCAACCTAAGTTGACCTGGAGTCATCTGCTGCATGTTATATCCCTTCTCCACACCTCCAACCTAAGTTGACCTGGAGTCGTCTGCTGCATGTTATATCCCTCCTCTCACACCTCCAACTTAAGTTGACCTGGAGTCATCTGCTGCATGTTATATCCCTTCCCCCACACCTCCAACTTAAGTTGACCTGGATCATCTGCTGCATGTATATCCCTTCTCCCACACCTCCACACCCTAAGTTGACCTGGCGTTTTCTGCTGCATGTTATATCCCTTCTCCCACACCTCCAACCTAAGTTGACCCTGGAGTCTTCTGCTGCATGTTATATCCTTCTCCCACACCTCCAACCTAAGTTGACCCGGAGTCTTCTGCTGCATGTTATATCCCTTCTCCCACACCTCCAACCTAAGTTGACCCGGAGTCTTCTGCTGCATGTTATATCCCTTCTCCCACACCTCCAACCTAAGTTGACCTGGAGTCGTCTGCTGCATGTTATATCCCTTCTCCCACACCTCCAACCTAAGTTGACCTGGAGTCGTCTGCTGCATGTTATATCCCTTCTCCCACACCTCCAACCTAAGTTGACCCGGAGTCTTCTGCTGCATGTTATATCCCTTCCCCCACACCTCCAACCTAAGTTGACCTGGAGTCGTCTGTTGCATGTTATATCCCCCCTCTCACATCTCCAACCTAAGTTGACCTGGAGTCGTCTGCTGCATGTTATATCCCCCCTCTTCCACCTCCAACCTAAGTTGACCTGGAGTCGTCTGCTGCATGTTATATCCCTTCTCTCACACCTCCAACCTAAGTTGACCTGGCGTCGTCTGCTGCATGTTATATCCCTTCTCCCACACCTCCAACCTAAGTTGACCTTGAGTCGTCTGCTGCATGTTATATTCCTTCTCCCACACCTCCAACCTAATTTGACCTGGAGTCGTCTGCTGCATGTTATATTCCCTCTCACACCTCCAACTTAAGTTGACCTGGCGTCGTCTGCTGCATGTTATATCCCTTCTCCCACACCTCCAACCTAAGTTGACCTTGAGTCGTCTGCTGCATGTTATATTCCTTCTCCGACACCTCCAACCTAAGTTGACCTGGAGTCGTCTGCTGCATGTTATATTCCCCTCTCACACCTCCAACTTAAGTTGACCCGGAGTCGTCTGCTGCATGTTATATCCCTTCTCCCACACCTCCAACCTAAGTTGACCTTGAGTCGTCTGCTGCATGTTATATCCCTTCTCCCACACCTCCAACCTACTGAGCACAGGCTCTCAACCAACTCAGTTAAACTCCCCATCTTTTGCCATCTCTTTGCAGGTCTCTCCACGGCCTTCCCATATTATTAACATGTCTCTATTTTCCGTGTATTTTTAGGTATTCCTCTTTTTTTTTTTTTGGGAGGGGGGGGGGGGGGCAATTTGTGCAGTAATTCAAAAGTCGTTTAAAAAAAAATGGTTTTAATAGCTTCTGCTGGGATACCGTCTGGACCTTACACTTTCCTATCCTTCAGATATTTGGTCATCATCATGTACTTTGCCAAATTGTTTAGACGTTCATATATCTCCACACATCTCTATCCATGGACCAATTCTGTTATTTTTTTCATATCATCGTCATAAACAATCCAACGTAATTTATTTCCGTCTGCCTCTTCTGTCGTTGATCTGTCCAGTCGTCTCAACGTTCTCCAATACCTCTCTTCCCATCGCATGGCTAACTAAAAACAATGCGCATAATGTTCTCCTTTCATTACCCTTTCCAAGAAATCGTTGTTAGTTATTCGGACTGTTAAATGTATTCGCAATATTGGTCTCAAAACCCACATGTTTGCTGTCTTCAAACGAATCATAATTTGCTCATTCACATTTCAAGATTGACTGCTATGCAGTAGAACAAGTTTTTGATATACTATTTCAGTATTCTCTTTATGAGACTCAATGAAAATGATTTATAGCGTTTTTAATGTCTTCTTCCCACACAGTGATCAACTAGGGTTAGCATTAAATTGTAAGAAGACAAGATTATGGTCGTCACTAGGAAGAAGGAAGTACCACAATGTAATATACAAGTAAATGGGAATATTCTTAAACAAGTGAATCTATACAATTATCTGGGAACTTATAACATTTGATAGGAGATGCATTGAAGAGATTAGAGCAAGATCAGCATGGCGAAGATGGCCTTTTGCAAGATGGAGAACATACATGACAATAAAAATATGTCATTTGCAACGAGAAAAAGAGTGTTGAGGTGCTACATAGAACCTATACTTTTGTATGGATGTGAAGCGTGGACAATGAGCAGACAAGCTTAAAAACATCTGATGGCTGTGGAAATGAGGTTTCCGGGGAAAATGCAAAGAATACCATGGACAGGCAGAAAAACAAATGACCAAGTCCTGCATGAAACAAATGAAAATAGTACACTGATAAGAGAAATTAGACGTAGACAGTCAAAATGTGTTGGTCATGTTTTGAGAAGAAACACATTGGAGAACCTGGTGACAACTGGCAAGATCGAGGGGAAAAGAACAAGGGGAAGGCAGAGAAATAAATACCTGGTTGTCTTGGCCACGTAATTTGATCGAGATAAGAACACTGAGCTGATCCTCGAATCTGGCGATCGAGTGAGATGGCGAAACATGCTCACCCACGCGTATCGGCATGGCACATGATGAATGAATAAATGTCATCTTCAGATGTTTTCTCACTGCTGAAATCCTGCTGCACTTCTGCAGGCCAGATATTTGTTTGGGATGAGGTCTCTTGGGTCTGGTCTCTTCAGTTTATGAAAGTGGTCAGAGAAAGTTTCCATCGTTGTGTCTTATCCATCCACTCGGTTGACTGTGTTTTCCTTGTGGTGCCGTACAGGTCTGTCAGGTTTCCTTTTACTGCTGCCTCTGTCTCTCCTGGTAGGACATCTAAATATTGTCTTTTATCCGCCCTTATTCTCTTTTTGTTATATTAGCTTCTGTGAATTTTTCCAAGAGCTATGACTTTGTAAGCTCTAGTTTCGCCATTGTTCAAATCTGCTTTCCTATTTTCCCTTGTTCTGTCTCTTTTTCAGTTTCAGAATTCTCCGCGATTATAAGCTCTATGATTTCGTTCCCCGTTTCCCGAAGATTTCTACACATAATTCGTCCCAAAAGCTCTAAACTGATGCCAGCAGTATTCCGTACTCACGTCGCCTGTCTACTGTTATAGGACCTGGTGCTTATCTACTCCCGGGACTGTGACCATAAGTTATTTCTTCACTTAATGTTTTGATGTCTCACATTGCTTTAATTTCCACGTTTATGTATCGCCTGGGGAGCCGTAGAAGCGCAGTAACTACCACGCTTGCCCCGTGGTCATGTGTTCGAATTCTCATTGAGGTGGGGATTGATAGAAAAAAAAAGACCTTTGCTTCCAGCTCCTACCAGCCTAAAATTGGTATCTGGAACAGTTCTGGGAAATTAAGGCACGCGGAGGGATATTGAAATCACCATCCGTGGAATGCCTGTTGACGATATACCCAGTACGCCTAAAAGCGTGGAAAAATGTCCTTTCGTTTACTTGTATGATGTACATATGATATATTATATGATATACTGTATAATATACTTTTAGAATGCGATATGATATACCCTGTGATATGTTATATAATAAGCCATATGGTAGCATACATAACATGCTATATTATATACCGTAAAACACACTATTTAACATTCTATACAACACAGCATATATTATATAATGTGTTCTATATTATGTCTATAACCAGCGAGAGATGACAATCAAGGAATAGGCTGACATATCAGTTAATATGACACATTTGTTTTGCCATCGATGCATTTTAAATATGTGTTCTTGCGTATCAAAGGGATTTCTGTCAATCATAGAACTGGATGCAATTCTGAAACAGATTACCATAAGCTACATTTCTACAGAGCGATTAATGTGACTGTAAATATTAATAAAAACGAACATTAATAAATATTAGTACATTTTCACAAATATAATTGCGACTAATTTCATCATCAAGTGTTTAGGTTCATATAGTTAAACACATGCAAATACTTAGAATACCATTACAACAGAGTCAGTTAATTATGTAATTCAGTGTTGTTTAAAGATCTTAGCCGTGAAAAAGGTGTTAATTTGTGAACGGCCTGGCAAGACACACTCACAGACGTCATTTCCTAGATCAGGTTCATATCTCCTTATGCTGGACAGCGGATGGTGATTACTAGGGCTTCCCGTGACCCAAGAAACCCCTCAAAATTGGTTGTACCATGGGATCCGGGCACTCATCCAAGAATGAGGTCTTCGACGGCAGTGGGAAAGGTGAGTTGGTAGCTTTTCTTTTTCTTCTTTCTTCCTCTTCTTTCTTCCTCTTCTTCTTTCTTTCTGTCTTTCTTTCTTCCTCTTCTTTCTTTCTTTCCTTCTTTCTTTCTTTCTTTCTTTCTTTCTTTCTTTCTTTCTTTCTTTCTTTCTTTCTTTCTTTCTTTTTTTCTCTCTGTCTTTCTTTCCCACTACTCCTTCCCTTCTTCACTCCAAACTCTAATAACAAAAGCAGCTAGTTTCTGGTCAATAACATTCACTTACAGTTTTTGGTGAAAAGAAGTTGACTGGTGCCATATTTGTTTACATTCACTACTCCGAGTTGGACATAATTGAATTGTCCTTACCTCTCCAGTGTAGCTAACAACCATTGTAATCAATGTATTTGGTGCTATTATTTTCTTCAGGCGTACGCACAAACACAAAGAATTAATATGATCACTGTTCGCGCGTACTCGACGGGAAAGCACGCCATATTGGTGTTAACATGGCGTGCGGTCAGTTGAGTAAGTTCTCTCTAGTGTGTGAGCCCCACGAAGGAGATTAGAAAGTAGCTGACATTTATTGAACTCCATTATGAGGCAAGAGGCCAGAATTCTTCATTATATATCTATATCTATATAATGGGGCTGCTACAGATGTTGTGTCATATTTAATTTATTTTGAATAACGAAGATATAAACAATAGAATGCGCGATGTCTGGCCTGATATATTTCGCTTCATCTCGTCAAGCACATACTGCAGAATCAATACAACATAAAATAAAGTAATTAGATACATTCTGCAAGCTGAAAATCCATTATTGGTGTCTTGGTTATTCAAATTCACTATCGGGAAAACATTGTTTTGATTTTGTGAAGCGTCACCAACCGTGAAGCGATGAGATGGATTACTCAAGCTGAAGTATAAAATGTGTATATTTCAGCTGGAAGGATTTATTACAACTGACCAAGGATCCCAGGTGGACCCAGGCCTGACATGGGTACCAGGAAATGTCTTGGGAAGTAAACACGGTCGGTGTGATAATGGCCACGTTACTCACCGAGGGCCGATTGGTCTATAAAGCATGGCTCTAGCACCATATGCCCAATGTGTCATAGGGCATGTAACAGGATTCTTGACTTACATAAGGCATGTAACAGGTTCTTGACTTACATAAGGCATGTAACAGGTTCCTGACTTACATAAGGCATGTAATAGGTTCTTGAATTACATAAGGCATGTAACAGGTTCTTGACTTACATAAGGCATGTAACAGGGTTCTTGACTTACATAAGGCATGTAACAGGTTCTTGACTTACATAAGGCATGTAACAGGTTCTTGACTTACATAAGGCATGTAACAGGTTCTTGACTTACATAAGGCATGCAACAGGTTCTTGAATTACATAAGGCATGTAACAGGTTCTTGACTTACATAGGGCATATAACATGTTCTTGAATTACATAAGGCATGTAACAGGTTCTTGACTTACATAAGGCATGTAACAGGTTCTTGAATTACATAAGGCATGTAACAGGTTCTTGACTTACATAAGGCATGTAACAGGGCTCTTGACTTACATAAGGCATGTAACAGGTTCTTGACTTACAAAAGACATGTAACAGGTTCTTGACTTACATAAGGCATGTAACAGGTTCTTGACTTACATAAGGCATGTAACAGGTTCTTGAATTACATAAGGCATGTAACAGGTTCTTGACTTACATAAGGCATGTAACAGGTTCTTGACTTACATAGGGCATGTAACAGGTTCTTGACTTACATAAGGCATGTAACAGGTTCTTGACTTACATAAGGCATGTAACAGGTTCCTGACTTACATAAGGCATGTAATAGGTTCTTGAATTACATAAGGCATGTAACAGGTTCTTGACTTACATAAGGCATGTAACAGGGTTCTTGACTTACATAAGGCATGTAACAGGTTCTTGACTTACATAAGGCATGTAACAGGTTCTTGACTTACATAAGGCATGTAACAGGTTCTTGAATTATATAAGACATGTAACAGGTTCTTGACTTACATAGGGCATATAACATGTTCTTGAATTACATAAGGCATGTAACAGGTCCTTGACTTACATAAGGCATGTAACAGGTTCTTGAATTACATAAGGCATGTAACAGGTTCTTGACTTACATAAGGCATGTAACAGGTTCTTGACTTACATAAGGCATGTAACAGGTTCTTGACTTACATAAGGCATGTAACAGGTTCTTGACTTACATAAGGCATGTAACAGGTTCTTGAATTTCATAAGGCATGTAACAGGTTCTTGACTTACATAAGGCATGTAACAGGTTCTTGAATTACATAAGGCATGTAACAGGTTCTTGAATTACATAAGGCATGTAACAGGTTCTTGACTTACATAAGGCATGTAACAGGTTCTTGACTTACATAGGGCATGTAACAGGTTCTTGAATTACATAAGGCATGTAACAGGTTCTTGAATTACATAAGGCATGTAACAGGTTCTTGAATTACATAAGGCATGTAACAAGTTCTTGACTTACATAAGGCATGTAACAGGGTTCTTGACCTACATAAGGCATGTAACAGGTTCTTGACTTACATAAGGCTTGTAACAGGTTCTTCACTTACATAAGGCATGTAACAGGTTCTTGAATTACATAAGGCTTGTAACAGGTTCTTGACTTACATAAGGCATGTAACAGGATTCTTGACTTACATAAGGCATGTAACAGGATTCTTGACTTACATAGGGCATATAACATGTTCTTGTCGTACATAAGGCATGTAACAGGATTCTTGACTTACATAAGGCATGTAACAGGATTCTTGACTTACATAAGGCATGTAACAGGATTCTTGACTTACATAAGGCATGTAACATGATTCTTGACTTACATAAGGCATGTAACAGGATTCTTGACTTACATAAGGCATGTAACAGGATTCTTGACTTACATGGGGCATATAACATGTTCTTGACGTACATAAGGCATGTAACAGGATTCTTGACTTACATAAGGCATGTAACAGGATTCTTGACTTACATAAGGCATGTAACAGGATTCTTGACTTACATAAGGCATGTAACAGGATTCTTGACTTACATAAGGCATGTAACAGGATCTTGACTTACATAAGGCATGTAACAGGATTCTTGACTTACATAAGACATGTAACAGGTTCTTGACTTACATAAGGCATGTAACAGGATTCTTGACTTACATAAGGCATGTAACAGGATTCTTGACTTACATAAGGCATGTAACAGGTTCTTGACTTACATAAGGCATGTAACAGGATTCTTGACTTACATAAGGCATGTAACAGGATTCTTGACTTACATAAGGCATGTAACAGGATTCTTGACTTACATAAGGCATGTAACAGGATTCTGACTTACATAAGTTGTAACATCAACGTCTGCATCGCTTAATTGGCCACGTTTTCCGACGTGCCATTCGCCTCTTCTGTCAATCAGTGTCTCCATTGGTTCAGCATGATTATAGCCATTGTCTACAGTACATCTTTTACGCGCGCACGCACGTGTACACACACACACACACACACACACACACACACAACACACACACACACACACATCATCATCATCATCATCATCATCATGCTTATCATGTATATTGGTAACTGGTGCGGGTGATCATGCCTATCCACACCTCCCGATCTCTAGTACTTCTTCTTTGCGTTCATCCGGGGTGATTTTTTCAGATGTGATTGCGGTGTGTCTGGTTAGGCACCCTCGGGTCGAAACCCTCAGGCCAACACATCCGACTTTTAGCGTGCATTTTTGGCCAGGTTAGCAATCCTGGGAGACTCTCACTTTTGTGGTACCGTCCACATCTCAGCTGGTCTAGTTGGAACAGCCGAAGACTACACGGTCATCCCTCAAGTGAAGGCAGGGACAGTCCATAGCATTTTCCGCCATCCTGGGTGGCTTCCATAATTGCAGAGCCGGCACATAACGCTCTGGTGCTGGGTTTACCGAGGGAATCGTCACGTCCTGCTCATGGCTGTTTTAATTCCTCACTTCAATATATTGGGCATTTCGCTCGCCCTGGGCCGTTCCTGCACAAACCAGTCAGCTCTGCGGTTGGTTTCCACTAAGCGAGTTTTCGGACATGTGCTTGTCCCTGTACCCATCAGAGCTGTTCCAGGCACGGCGGACATTCGGAAAACTACCTAGTCAGAGCTGTTCCGAACAAGAGCGGCATTCGGAAACTAGGTAGTCAGAGCTGTTCCTAGCACGGGAGACATTCGGACGAGACATTTCACTCGGACGTAAATGCGTAGTGTCAATTTTTAGTTTGCCACCCGTAGGACGACACTTCCGACTTCCGGCGGGCATTTTTTAGTGAGGTTAACCTTCCTCTGGTTTCGAGACACGTTAGACTGTTGTAATGTCACCCACATCTCAGCTGGTCAAGATAGGACGATCAACGATATCGTGGTCTGCCCTCAAGGGAAGGCAGGGGCAGACCATGGGCATTATCTCGCTATCCAAGGAGGCTTCCATAATTGCAGAGCCGGCACATATTGCTCTGAGACTGGGCTCACCCAAGGAGTTTCCACGTCCTGCTCATGGCTGCTTTAGTTCCTCACTTCCATGTGTTGGGCATCCCACTTGCCACTGATCGCTCAATCACACACCAGGAGCGGTCAGACTGCGAGTGACATCCACTCGGTAAGCTTTTGCTTGTGACTTCAGACCACGCAATAGGTTCGCTCGCCGTGCGTTCCATTTCGCGTTGATGAGACATTCTTCCACTTTTGTCTACACTCTCTATGAGTTAGATACAGACAGTTTCCGTAACCCTTCGACTGGGGCACTTTTCTGACTTTTTTGTACTCGCTCACGAGGTAGGCTACATGTGCTGCCGGCTCAGCACCTTACCTTCGTGCAGCAGTGAACGGGAAACGGCCAGGCCCCTTCATCCGGGAAACTCTCATATCCCCCAGCTGGGAGCCTTCGAACATGTATCAGACCTGAGCATGTAGCTTGCTCAGTATCATGTTTCTATTTTCCGGTAGACGGGTATCAGCCTGGCTCTAAGATCCGAGGGTTTGTGGCTTAGAGGCGTTCAGCCACAGCCCTCGACAGGGAGCCTTAAGAGATTTGTCCGGACCAAGAAATTCTGCCTTTGTGCACCTCATTTAAATTTTGACTGCTATCCTCAGTCTATGCCTGCAGAGCAGCAGGTTGTGTCTCTCTTAGTCTGGTCCCTATCCCATAAGCTGTCCGATATGTAATTTTTCACCCATCGGCAAGCAAACGGGGTCTATGGGACACGCAAGCTCCCCCACCACGTCAAGGTGGAGACACATCGGGGGAGGATCTCTAGTACTATACCAATTCGCGTGGAAACATCTTCTGATGTTACAAGGTTAACTTCTGCAGTTTTTTCCCACTCCTCAGCCTCAGTTATTTTCATTTTCCCGCGCAAATGAGAGTTATAGATATTAGATAGTGTGATAGCTGAGCAATGTGCTTTTCATATATTTGTCGGCAGCCAATCGACGGTGCTCGTGTCAATGGCATGTCGGTGCTCGTGTCAATGACATGTCGGCGCTCGTCTCAATGGCACGTCGGTGCTCGTGTCAATGGCACGTCGGTGCTCGGGTCAATGGCACGTCGGTGCTCGGGTCAATGTAATGTCGGTGCTCGTGTCAATGGCATGTCGGTGCTCGTGTCAATGGCATGTCGGTGCTCGTGTCAATGGCACGTCGGTGCTCGGGTCAATGGCATGTTGGTGCTCGTGTCAATGGCATGTCGGTGCTCGTGACAATGGCATGTCAGTGCTCGTGTCAATGGCACGTCGGCGCTCGGGTCAATAGCATGTTGGTGCTCGTGTCAATGGCATGTCGGTGCTCGGGTACCAATGGAATGTCAGTGCTCGTGTCAATGGCATGTCGGTGCTCGTGTCAATGGCATGTCGGTGCTCGTGTCAATGGCATGTCAGTGCTCGTGTCAATGGCATGTCGGTGCTTGTGTCAATAGCATGTCGGTGCTCGTGTCAATGGCATGTCGGTGCTCGTGACAATGGCATGTTGGTGCTCGGGTCAATGGAATGTTGGTGCTCGTGTCAATGGTATGTCGGTGCTCGTGTCAATGTCATGTCGGTGCTCGTGTCAATGGCATGTCGGTGCTCGGGTCAATGGCATGTCGGTGCTCGGGTCAATGGCATGTCGGCGCTCGTGTCAATGGCATGTCGGCGCTTGTGTCAATGGCATGTCGGTTATCGTGTCAATCGCATGTCGGTTAGGCCAAATCCGTACGTTGAATCCTCATGATTTCCTAATCTGCCAGTTTAACCTAAAGGCTTTCCAAGTTTGTCTGTTTAATCCACAGATTTAATCTATCTGTTTAACCCACCGACTTTTCCAGTTTAACCTACAGGCTTTTCCAGTCTATTTGTGAAAACCAAATAGTTTAACAGTCTGCCTTTTTAGCCCACAAGCTTTGCCAATCTACCTGTTTAACACACATTCTATGCCATTCTGCCTGTTTAACCTACAGGCTTCGCCAATCTGCATGTTTAACCCAAAGACTTTCCCCATTAAATAAGCATGACCAAAGAACGAACAAGTTGAACACTGAGCAGCTGTAGTAGTTAGTAACTGTGTGTGTTAAGTGTTTGTTAGACCACAAGTTTAAGTGTGAACGCTAATACACGCAGCAGCAATCTACTCTAACAAGACAGTCATGTTAGTGTGTAGTGTACTTGCGACTGCATATGTGTCACTCCAAACACTTCACACGTACACACATACACTAAGAGACAGACAGACAAGCATCCTCCCGTCGTCCGTCCATTCGTCTGTACGTATGCACTCCATCTGACGACATGCCCGCTCTCATGCACGTACAAACTGGCCGTGCGTCCAAAGTACAGTTGTTTGGTCAAATAGTCACGGTGGTCATTTTTAGATCGCGGTGTTGTCACTATAGCTTGCATTTTTCATATAGCCAAGTGTGTCCTCTAATCTCTACTTCTTTCATGTACTTCTATCAGTGGTTATTATAGTGGTTTCTATCACTGTTTATTTTTTTATTTGCCCCAATATAAAATTCCATATCTCAGTAACCAACTGAGGGAAAATGATGATATTTAGCATATAACCTTATCATTATGTACACCCAACAAAACCTTTTTTTTTCTGGAGATTGTCCAGCAGATTTCAATGTTTGTTTATATGCGGTATATAATTTACAGCTTAGAGATTAAGTCCATCATTTTAAAAGTATTACAGTTTCACCAAGACACATCCGCGCTTGTTTTGAAATTGTCTCGTGGTTTTCGTTTTGGCACAGACTGCGCGCAGTTAAATGGGATTGTTCAGAGGTGTCTTCTATGTGGGTTCTTTCATGAAATGTGATTATATAAATAAATATATACATAAATGTTACCATTAATATAATATTAATAGCTAATATTTGAATGTGTGAATTTGTTCAATGGGATTGAAAGTGAAATTGTGTACACTTCAAACAGTTGCGCGCAGAGGTTCTTTGATGCCCGGGGCCAACCCCTTGATTGGATGCCCCTTAATTGTTCTTTCCCTAATTTATTCTTCCTCCCCTCCCACTGCACTGTGCTGCCCCTCTCCCTAATTGGATGCCCCCCAGCCGGCTGGATGCCCAGGGCCGTCGCACACCCCGCACCCCCCTCTGCACGCCACTGACTTCAAAGCATCGCTATGAAGTTGTACACATATTTTTGTCAAGAAGCTGATCGCAGGAAACTGTTTCATACTGTTACAAATCCCGAAAAAAGAACAGTGCATGCATTGGGTTTGAGTAAACAGCCATTTAATCGATGGGTGCAAGAATCTGGAATGAAACCAACACGCGATAAGCAAACGGTAGGTAGAAAGGCAATTGTAGACAGCTTTGACAAGGACGTCATCAGGCGAGTTATAAAAATGATGGATGCCAAAGAAAAAGTGACTGTAAGAAAACTGAGGGTTTTGTTGAGAAAGAACAATAACATAGAGCTATCCAAAACAACTTTGTGGAAAATTATAAGGACATTAGGCTTCACTTTTAGAAAGTACAAGGGAGGTAGAAATATCCTTTGCGAGCAACCGAATTTAGGGGCACATGTATGGACTATGCTTGAGTTCACAGCGAGAGAACACATACAAGTTACCCCGTGAAGACCACTGTGTGTTTGACCTTGAACGTAATTTACACAACAGTTTCAATGCTGAACATTGACATGTCAACGTCGATACTGGATATAAGTCGTGTCTGCGGCTTAGCGGATACTGGATATAAGTCGTGTCTGCGGCTTAGCGGATACTGGATATAAGTCGGTATCTGCGGCTTAGCGGATACTGGATATAAGTCGGTGTCTGCGACTTAGCGGATACTGGATATAAGTCGATGTCTGCGGCTTAGCGGATACTGGATATAAGTCGTGTCTGCGGCTTAGCGGATACTGGATATAAGTCGGTGTCTGCGGCTTAGCGGATACTGGATATAAGTCGGTGTCTGCGGCTTAGCGGATACTGGATATAAGTCAGTGTCTGCGGATTAGCGGATACTGGATATAAGTCGGTGTCTGCGGCTTAGCGGATACTGGCTGGATATATGTCAGTGTCTGCGGCTTAGCGGATACCGGATATAAGTCGGTGTCTGCGGCTTAGCGGATACTGGATATAAGTCGGTGTCTGCGGCTTAGCGGATACTGGATATATGTCGGTGTCTGCGGCTTAGCAGATACTGGATATATGTCGGTGTCTGCGGCTTAGCGGATACTGGATATAAGTCGGTGTCTGCGGCTTAGCGGATACTGGATATAAGTCGGTGTCTGCGGCTTAGCGGATACTGGATATAAGTCGGTGTCTGCGGCTTAGCGGATGCTGGATATATGTTGGTGTCTGCGGCTTAGCGGATACTGGATATAAGTCGGTGTCTGCGGCTTAGCGGACTGAAGGCAGGTTCACGATTCCCCGACATAGTGGGTCGAGATCAACCGTAGGCGATTTGGATGAAGATCGCTTTTGCGTTGATTTCGATGATATGAGAGTCGGTCGTTCAGAACGCGTAGGGAAACTATTGAATGTAGAATTGTCTAGTAAATCACAAACAATACATACTGAGGTTGACCGCAACGTCCTGTAAAAACAGGCAACTAATTTACGGAATATCAAACGGTCATCTAATTTCACGAGCCTCCGTGACATCATCATCATCATCATTTAGTTCCTTGCCGGCTGACGTGGGCGATCATACCTCTCCGCAAATTGCGATCTCCGACGTCATGGATCAATTCGTCTGTTGACTCTCTTCCGTTACATGACACAAGACTGTCAAGAATCTTACTCTCTCTCTTTTCCCGGAAATCTTTCCGGTTGTCATAACATGTTCCTGTTTTGTCTTCTCATTATGTGAAAAAAACAAAAAAAAAAAAACAAGGATGACTGCTTCTTTCTGATATTTGTGGTAAGTTGTCGTTGCGACCCAGCTTCCCTTAAAAAGTCCAGATTGCTCATTTCGGCTGTCGTGACGACATATTGCTGCTACAAGCGAATATCCTTCACACACACACAAAGAATAGATCTTGCTTGTAAAATATCCAGCCAGCATAGAAACACATCAGAATAGCTGCACATCAAAAGGCAGAATCTTTTCAAGAACGGTGTGAACAGACTATTTTGATTACTGCTGGTCGGGCTTAATCGTGTGCATTGCTCCGTGTTATGTGCGTCTATCGACCCAGGCATCGAATGTCAGCTAGGATTTATTGGGGCCTGCTTCCACAGCCCAAGCCAAGGGAAAGACTACGGTTATGTGAACATGAACTCTTGCAAGTTTCCCCTCCACATTCCCACACCCAGCATATCCTTTAACAAGCATTAGTATTACAGCCTGGGTTTCTGAGTTAAGTAGCACATTTTTTTTTCATTTTCTTGTAATTCTTCTCATATTTTTCATCTTTAAATTCTTCTGATCCCGTTCTTATGCCTTAATGTAGTCACTGTAGTGTCTTCCTCGTGTTTATATGTTGTGTTTTGTGTATGTATTTATTTGCCGATGAAGGTTAATCACGCAACGTCCTGTGTTTTCCTTAATTGTGAAGCTGCATTACTTTGTGTTATTTATATTGTATCCTTTAATCGAGTGAGATGGCAAAAACATGACCGCCCACGCTTTCCGGCATGGCACATAATGATGATTGTATCCTTTAACAAGGAGCTGTGTATTTTTCATATACCGAAGTACTGTAATTGCATGACCTTGATCTATAGGCTTGACGAAACAGTTCAACACAACTCACTCACTATATGAAACGATGTCACATTTGCATGTCTGGTGGATACTCTTCATCCGAGGGTCATGAATGAACGCCTCCAAGCCAAACTCCCGCCCGGATGCGCGACGATATTCTTCGTCTGCCACGTTTCAAGTCACGTGCTTGTCTGTTAAAATAAGGACACACTCATGTGCTTGTCTATTAAAATAAGGACAAACTCGTGTGCTTGTCTGCTAACATAAGGACAAACTCGTGTGCTTGTCTGTTAACATAAGGACAAACTCGTGTGCTTGTATGTTAAAATAAGGACAAACTCGTGTGCTTGTCTGTTAACATAAGGACAAACTCGTGTGCTTGTCTGTTAACATAAGGACAAACTCTTGTGCTTGTCTGTTAACATAAGGACAAACTATGTGCCTGTCTAAGGACAAACCTACGACAGGCCTAGCAAACCGGCAGGGGGCAAATGATTAGAATCACACCGGCCGCTTTTGCTTCCCAAAACATTTCCTGATATCCGCTTTTGTAGTGGTCGATCTGGGACAATTGTAAAAAAATCCGTCCTGATGCGAATTCGAACCGATGATCATGGAACTTATAGGCAAGCGAGCTGTAACTGGCGTTTAGTGATTAGAATTGTTAGTCCGTATTTAAAATGCTGCTGATGTTCGACATATTATAGTCCACATACATACATACACGCACACAGGCACACATACATAATTATACACATATAAATACACACACACAGGCACACATACATAATTACGCACATATAAATACACACATACTTACATGCATACATACAAACATGCATGCATAATATTTACACATATACATACATACACAAATATTTACACGTATACACTCATACATACACACATACATAAATATACACATCCACAAACACAAACTTACACATACATAAATACACACATACATAGTTACACATATACATAAATACACCAATACACCCATTACGCATATTAATACATAATAAAAGTATACACACATGAAAGAAAAGATAAACTGAGACACAAAACGTGCAGGCACAAACATGTCTACGTATACAAAGACTAGTGGTGGAAAGTTTTAAATAAATCAAATGCAGTTAATTTGACTTGTCCTACAGTGTGATTGGTACATCTACGGTTACTTCATTTCTGTGTCCTCCAACAATTCAGCCAGGCTTTGTGCTATAGACAGGGTATTAATGCAGTTAATTTGACTTGTCCTACAGTGTGATTGGTACATCTACGGTTACTTCATTTCTGTGTCCTCCAACAATTCAGACCAGGCTTTGTGCTATAGAACAGGGTATTAATGCAGTTAATTTGACTTGTCCTACAGTGTGATTGGTACATCTACGGTTACTTCATTTCTGTGTCCTCCAACAATTCAGCCAGGCTTTGTGCTATAGACAGGGTATTAATGCAGTTAATTTGACTTGTCCTACAGTGTGATTGGTACATCTACGGTTACTTCATTTCTGGTCCTCCAACAATTCAGCCAGGCTTTGTGCTATAGACAGGGTATTAATGCAGTTAATTTGACTTGTCCTACAGTGTGATTGGTACATCTACGGTTACTTCATTTCTGTGTCCTCCACAATTCAGCCAGGCTTTGTGCTATCCAACAATTAAGCAGTTTTTGCTTGTCCTACAGTGTGATTGGTAATCTACGTTACTACATTTCTGTGTCATCCCAAAAATTACCAGGCTTTGTGTATCCAGGAAATTTAAGCAGTTTTTGCTTGTCCTACAGGGTATTTAATTTCGGTTACTTCATTTCTGTGTCCTCCAACAAACACCCGGCTTTGTCTATAGCGTGTCCTAACAATTCAACTGACTTGTCCTACAGTGGGATTAATACATCTAGTTTACTTCATTTCTGTGTCATCCCAAAAATTCACCAGGCTTTCTGCTATAGACAGGGTATTAATGCAGTTTGTTTCTTTTCGACAGGGTATTAATACATTACGGTTACTTCTCTCTGTGTCCTACCCAAAAATTACCAGCTTTGTGCTATAGACAGGTATTAATGCAGTTTTTGCTTGCCTAGGGTGTGATTGGTAATCTTTCGTTACTACATTTCTGTGTCCTCAACAATTCACCAGGCTTTGTGCTATCCAGGGTATTAATGCAGTAATTTGTTTTCCCACAGTGGGATTGGTACATCTAGTTTGACTTCTCTCTGTGTCCTCCAACAATTTAGCCAGGCTTTGTGCTATGACATATTAATGCAGTTAATTTGACTTGTCCTACAGTGGGATTGGTAATCTTTCGGTTACCCACATTTTGTCATCCAACAATTATTCACTTTGTGCTATAGACAGGGTATTAAGCAGTTTGTTTCTTGTCCTACAGGGTATTAATACATTACGGTTACTTCATCTTTAGTGTCCTTCACAATTTAGCCAGGCTTTGTGCTATAGACAGGTATTAATGCAGCCAATTTGTTGTCCTACAGTGTGATTAATACATTAAGTTTACTTTTACTGTGTCCTCCAACAATTAGCCAGGCTTTGTGCTCCAGACAGGTTCAATGCAGTTATTTGTTGTCTACAGGTGATTGGTTAATTTACTTTCCTCGTTCGTGTCTCACAGTTCCATTCTGTGTCTCCACAGTTACCAGGCTTATTTGATGTCTACAGTGTATTGACTTAGGTTGACTTCTTTGATTGTACTCTACGTTAGCATTCTTTGTCCTCCAACAGATTCAGCCAGTCTTTGTGTATACAGGGTATTTAGTAATTCTTGTTACTCGTTTTGGTACATCTACGGTTCTTCATCTTGTCCTCCAACAGATTCAGCCAGTTTTGCTATAGACAGGGTATTAATAGTTAATTTGCTTGTCCTCAGTGTGATGTACAGCTACGTTTTTCTGTGCCCAACAATGCAGTTTGTGCTTTAGACAGGGTATTAATGCTTATTCTTCTTTCTGTGTTGGTACATCATTCGATCTTTGTGCCTCACAGGTATTCAGCAGTTATTTGATTTAATATTTTGACTTGTCTCTGTTTGTTATTCTGGTCTCAACAATTCTCCAGCTTTGTGCTATAGACAGGGGATTATGCTTATTTTTACGGTATTAATGATTATTTGACTTGTCCTACGTGTGATTGGTACATCTACGATTCTTCATTTCTTTGTGCCTCCAACAATTCAGCCAGGCTTTGTGCTATAGAAGGGTATATATGAATTATGTTACTCAGTGTGTGTACTCTACAATTCACTTTTTGTGTCCCAAATTAGCGGTTTGTGCTATGAACGGATTAATGCAGTTAATTTGACTTTCCTACAGTGTATTGGTTCCGATACTTCATCCTTTGTGCTCCAGCAATTCAGCCAGGCTTTGTGCTATAGACAGGGTATTAATGAGTTAATTTACTTGTCCTACAGTGTATTGGTACATCTACGGTTACTTGTTTCTGTGTCCCCCAACAATTAACAGGCTTTGTTTACACAGGGTGATTAATGAGTTAATTTACTTGTCCTACAGTGTGATTGGTCATCTACGGTTACTCATTTCTGTGTCAACCAGAATTAATGCAGTTTTTGAGTCCTATTAATGGTTAATTACTTGTCCTACAGTTTTGATTCCTACCCACAATTCAGCCAGGCTTTCTGTTCTCCAAAATTAATGCAGGGTTTGTGCTATAGACACAGTGTTTGCAGTTAATCTTACTTGTCCTACATGTTTGGTACATCTACGATTACTTCATTTGTGTATCTCCAAGAATTCAGCAGTTTATTAGCGTATATGCAGTTAATTTGACTTGTCCTACAGTGTGTTGGTACATCTACAATTCCAGGCTTTGTCCTACAAAGTTATTAACAGTTTTGACTTGCGGTATATGAGTTAATCTACTTGTCCTACAGTGTGTTGGTCCTCAACAATTCTTCATTTTGTGTCAACAAAGTTAACAGTTTGTTTATAGTCCTATTAATGGTTAATTTACTTGTCCTACATTTTGTGTCCTCAACAATTCTTCATTTTGTGTCCTCCAAGGATTTCACAGTTAATTTATAAGCTATGTGATTGGTTTAAATTTACTTGTCCTACATGTATTGGTCATCTACGAATCTTCATTTCGTTTTTCAACAATTAGCCCGGTTAATTGATGGCCTACAGTGTGATAGGTTTAAATTTACTTGTCCTACATGTTTGGTACATCTACAGTACTTCATTTGTGCTATTAGCCAGGTTTATGCTAGTTAATTTGATTACAGTTAATTTACTTGTCCTACAGTGTTTGGTACATCTACAATTACTCATTTGTGCTCGACAATTAGAAGGTTTTTGATAGCTATCAGTGGATTGGTTTAAATTTACTTGTCCTACATGTTTGGTACATCTACAGTACTTCATTTTGTCCTAAATTAACAGGCTTTATGCATTAATTTGATTATCAGTTAATTGATTGTCCTACAGGGGTTTTGGTACATCTACAATTCGCCATTTCTGTTTGGGTACAACAGTACAGGCTTTGTTAAGAGGTATTTCCCAGTTAATTTGACTGCTACATGTGATTGGTACATCTACGGTTACTTCATTCTGTGCTCCAACAATTCAGCAGTTTGTGCTATAGACAGGTATTAATGCGTTAATTTACTTGTTCCTTTTGTGATTGGTCATCCACAATCACTTCATTTCTGTGTCCTCCAACAATTAAGCCCGGTTTTGTACTTGGGCTACATGGTTAATCTTTACTTGTTCTTCAGTTGATTGGTCATCTACGGACTTCATTCCGTGTCCTCCAACAATTCAGCAGGTTATGCTATGAAGGGTATTAATGTGTATTGGTATTCCGTAGTTGATTGGTATCTACGTTACTTCATTTTGTCCTCAATTAGCCAGGCTTTGGTATAGCAGGGGATTAATGCTAATTTGACTTGTCCTACAGTGTGATTGGTACATCTACGGTTACTTCATTTCTGTGTCCTCCAACAATTCAGCCAGGCTTTGTGCTATAGACAGGGTATTAATGCAGTTAATTTGACTTGTCCTACAGTGTGATTGGTACATCTACGGTTACTTCATTTCTGTGTCCTCCAACAATTCAGCCAGGCTTTGTGCTATAGACAGGGTATTAATGCAGTTAATTTGACTTGTCCTACAGTGTGATTGGTACATCTACGGTGACTTCATTTCTGTGTCCTCCAACAATTCAGCCAGGCTTTGTGCTATAGACAGGGTATTAAGCAGTATTTGACTTGTCCTACAGTGTGATTGGTACATCTACGGTTATTCATTTCTGTTCCTCCAACAATTCAGCCAGGCTTTGTGCTATAGACAGGGTATTAATGCGTTAATTTGACTTGTCCTACAGTGTGATTGGTACATCTACGGTTACTTCATTCTGTGTCCTCCAACAATTCAGCCAGGCTTTGTGCTATAGACAGGGTATTAATCAGTTAATTTGACTTGTCCTACAGTGTGATTGGTACATCTACGGTTACTTCATTTCTGGTCCTCCAACAATTAGCCAGGCTTTGTGCTATAGACAGGGTATTAATGCAGTTATTTGACTTGTCCACAGTGTGATTGGTACATCTACGGTTCTTCTTTCTGTGTCTCCAACAATTCAGCCAGGCTTTGTGCTAAGAGAGGGTATTAATGCAGTTAATTTGATTGTCCTACAGTGTGATTGGTACATCTACGGTTACTTCATTTCTGTGTCCTCCAACAATTCAGCCAGGCTTTGTGCTATAGAGAGGGTATTAATGCAGTTAATTTGACTTGTCCTACAGTGTGATTGGTACATCTACGGTGACTTCATTTCCTGTGTCCTCCAACAATTCAGCCAGGCTTTGTGCTATAGACAGGGTATTAATGCAGTTAATTTGACTTGTCCTACAGTGTGATTGGTACATCTACGGTTACTTCATTTCTGTGTCCTCCAACAATTCAGCCAGGCTTTGTGCTATAGACAGGGTATTAATGCAGTTAATTTGACTTGTCCTACAGTGTGATTGGTACATCTACGGTTACTTCATTTCTGTGTCCTCCAACAATTCAGCCAGGCTTTGTGCTATAGACAGGGTATTAATGCAGTTAATTTGACTTGTCCTACAGTGTGATTGGTACATCTACGGTTACTTCATTTCTGTGTCCTCCAACAATTCAGCCAGGCTTTGTGCTATAGACAGGGTATTAATGCAGTTAATTTGACTTGTCCTACAGTGTGATTGGTACATCTACGGTTACTTCATTTCTGTGTCCTCCAACAATTCAGCCAGGCTTTGTGCTATAGACAGGGTATTAATGCAGTTAATTTTGACTTGTCCTACAGTGTGATTGGTACATCTACGGTTACTTCATTTCTGTGTCCTCCAACAATTCAGCCAGGCTTTGTGCTATAGACAGGGTATTAATGCAGTTAATTTGACTTGTCCTACAGTGTGATTGGTACATCTACGGTTACTTCATTTCTGTGTCCTCCAACAATTCAGCCAGGCTTTGTGCTATAGACAGGGTATTAATGCAGTTAATTTGACTTGTCCTACAGTGTGATTGGTACATCTACGGTTACTTCATTTCTGTGTCCTCCAACAATTCAGCAGGCTTTGTGCTATAGACAGGGTATTAATGCAGTTAATTTGACTTGTCCTACAGTGTGATGGTACATCTACGGTTACTTCATTTCTGTGTCCTCCAACAATTCAGCCAGGCTTTGTGCTATAGACAGGGTATTAATGCAGTTAATTTGACTTGTCCTACAGTGTGATTGGTACATCTACGGTTACTTCATTTCTGTGTCCTCCAACAATTCAGCCAGGCTTTGTGCTATAGAGAGGGTATTAATGCAGTTAATTTGACTTGTCCTACAGTGTGATTGGTACATCTACGGTTACTTCATTTCTGTGTCCTCCAACAATTCAGCCAGGCTTTGTGCTATAGACAGGGTATTAATGCAGTTAATTTGACTTGTCCTACAGTGTGATTGGTACATCTACGGTGTACTTCATTTCTGTGTCCTCCAACAATTCAGCCAGGCTTTGTGCTATAGAAAGGGTATTAATGCAGTTATATTGACTTGTCCTACAGTGTGATTGGTACATCTACGGTGACTTCATTTCTGTGTCCTCCAACAATTCAGCCAGGCTTTGTGCTATAGACGAGGGTTATTAATGCAGTTAATTTGACTTGTCCTACAGTGTGATTGGTACATCTACGGTGACTTCATTTCTGTGTCCTCCAACAATTCAGCCAGGCTTTGTGCTATAGAAGGGTATTAATGCAGTTAATTTGACTTGTCCTACAGTGTGGTCATCTACGGTTACTTCATTTCTGTGTCCTCCAACAATTCAGCCAGGCTTTGTGCTATGGGGTATTAATGAGTATTTGACTTGTCCTACAGTGTGATTGGTACATCTACGGTTATTCATTTCTGTGTCCTCCAACAATTCAGCCAGGCTTTGTGCTATAGACAGGGTATTAATGCAGTTAATTTGACTTGTCCTACAGTGTGATTGGTACATCTACGGTTACTTCATTTCGTGTCCTCCAACAATTCAGCCAGGCTTTGTGCTATAGACAGGGTATTAATGCAGTTAATTTGACTTGTCCTACAGTGTGATTGGTACATCTACGGTTACTTCATTTCTGTGTCCTCCAACAATTCAGCCAGGCTTTGTGCTATAGACAGGGTATTAATGCAGTTAATTTGACTTGTCCTACAGTGTGATTGGTACATCTACGGTTACTTCATTTCTGTGTCCTCCAACAATTCAGCCAGGCTTTGTGCTATAGACGAGGGTATTAATGCAGTTAATTTGACTTGTCCTACAGTGTGATTTGGTACATCTACGGTACTTCATTTCCGTGTCCTCCAACAATTCAGCCAGGCTTTGTGCTATAGACAGGGTATTAATGCAGTTAATTTGACTTGTCCTACAGTGTGATTGGTACATCTACGGTTACTTCATTTCCGTGTCCTCCAACAATTCAGCCAGGCTTTGGTGCTATAGAGAGGGTATTAATGCAGTTAATTTGACTTGTCCTACAGTGTGATTGGTACATCTACGGTTACTTCATTTCTGTGTCCTCCAACAATTCAGCCAGGCTTTGTGCTATAGACAGGGTATTAATGCAGTTAATTTGACTTGTCCTACAGTGTGATTGGTACATCTACGGTTACTTCATTTCTGTGTCCTCCAACAATTCAGCCAGGCTTTGTGCTATAGACGAGGGTATTAATGCAGTTAATTTGACTTGTCCTACAGTGTGATTGGTACATCTACGGTTACTTCATTTCTGTGTCCTCCAACAATTCAGCCAGGCTTTGTGCTATAGAGAGGGTATTAATGCAGTTAATTTGACTTGTCCTACAGTGTGATTGGTACATCTACGGTTACTTCATTTCTGTGTCCTCCAACAATTCAGCCAGGCTTTGTGCTATAGAGAGGGTATTAATGCAGTTAATTTGACTTGTCCTACAGTGTGATTGGTACATCTACGGTTACTTCATTTCTGTGTCCTCCAACAATTCAGCCAGGCTTTGTGCTATAGACGAGGGTATTAATGCAGTTAATTTGACTTGTCCTACAGTGTGATTGGTACATCTACGGTTACTTCATTTCTGTGTCCTCCAACAATTCAGCCAGGCTTTGTGCTATAGAGAGGGTATTAATGCAGTTAATTTGACTTGTCCTACAGTGTGATTGGTACATCTACGGTTACTTCATTTCTGTGTCCTCCAACAATTCAGCCAGGCTTTGTGCTATAGAGAGGGTATTAATGCAGTTAATTTGACTTGTCCTACAGTGTGATTGGTACATCTACGGTTACTTCATTTCTGTGTCCTCCAACAATTCAGCCAGGCTTTGTGCTATAGAGAGGGTATTAATGCAGTTAATTTGACTTGTCCTACAGTGTGATTGGTACATCTACGGTTACTTCATTTCTGTGTCCTCCAACAATTCAGCCAGGCTTTGTGCTATAGAGAGGGTATTAATGCAGTTAATTTGACTTGTCCTACAGTGTGATTGGTACATCTACGGTGACTTCATTTCTGTGTCCTCCAACAATTCAGCCAGGCTTTGTGCTATAGAGAGGGTATTAATGCAGTTAATTTGACTTGTCCTACAGTGTGATTGGTACATCTACGGTTACTTCATTTCTGTGTCCTCCAACAATTCAGCCAGGCTTTGTGCTATAGAGAGGGTATTAATGCAGTTTTTGTTTGTTTCGAAAAGAACAATGTAACAATCGCTCCTCTCGACGGCTAGGTGTCAGTACGTACTCATCTCACCGCTGACAGCAAATCTGCACCAGGACCAGTCCTTAACTTCTTGTTAAAAAAAGCCACGCAGACGACAAATTGAGTTCGAAACAGAATTAGAGTGTAATTTTGGTTTACAGAGATCAAAGCAGCTTTGAAGTCATAGTCCTGTCGAGTTCCTAAGGCTGCTAATTTAACGTTACTTTTGGCATTTGTATTAAAAAATTTAGAAAGTCATTCCGACTAGAAAGATGTAGACTTTACCATATTCGATGTTACATTTCTAAGTAATAAGTAATAAGCGTCTGACACGGGAATGATTGACAAGAATGTCATGACTTCGACAAATCTCATTAAGAATCATTAAGGCCTAACAAATCAATCCTGCTTATTTTTGCCATTAGTGCGCAAAGCTTCAAGATTTTTATGCTGAAAATTCTTTCATGTAAAACACATTTGTTTGCTTATTTACTTGGGTTATTCTTGATGTTTTCTAACTGACTCGAATCACATCCGTACGCTTATGTTAGCAAAAAAAAATAGGAAAAAAAAATTTTTTAAACCCCGAAAATCGGTACTTGCCAAATCCTGCGTTAAAAAAATTTTGCACCAAACGATTGGATACAAAGTCTTTTACATATCCGCCTGTTTTGAAATTTTTAATAAAAGTTAAGTAAATGGGCAAACTCTGCTTTAAAAACTTGCCAGACATTTAACAGTAGCTGAAAAATATGCTGGTGTCGCCCTGCAGTCCTCCTTAAAAGATATAGAAAAAAAGGGGGGATTCGTACCACTGCACCCCCGCACTGGTAAAATTCTGACAGACATTTTTTAAGGATCAGTGACATATGGTTGTGCGGGTCAATGTGGTCTCGCGTTTTTCCCAGGAGAAAATTTAACAGTATCCGTTAAAGGGTCTGGTTTGGAAACCGGTTCGGGGCCAAGGTAAAAAAAAATTAAAAAATCGCCGAGGGGATTGAACCAATGCGCCCCGCGTTGTTTAAAAACGTGTGGAAATGGGGGGCCGGGTCGTTCAAAAGCGACGGGCAGAATAGTGGATTGTAACACTTGGCTAGTCTAACAGCAGGGGATTGGGTGTCAATCCCAAGGAGAAAGCAACATTAAAAAAAGTCTTTGTGGCCATCCCAGTCGTGTAAAATGGGAATCGTATAGTTTTCAGAATGAATTTTCTGGAAGTTATTTGTGAAAATAGGAGGCGAGAATCGAAACTGGCCACCCTTTCTCATATTTCAATAACCTAGTATATGTGAAGGTCTAACACTTCAGACCACCCGACACTGCATCTGCAATATATTTACATATAACTGATTTGTAGTGGTTTATCATTTACACTATCCTTGGTTTTCTTAACAATTGTACAGTTTATCATTTATATTATCCTTGTTCTTTTTAACAGTTTTATAGTTTATCATCACATTGTCCTTTTTTAAGTTTATCAAGCACATTATCACTGCTTTTCTTAATAGTTTTAAAGTTTATGAAGCACATTATCCTTGTTTTTCTTAACAGTTTTATAACAAGTGTATTTGTAAAGAAATACAAATGCTCATAGTGGAACTAGTATTCTTTTTTCCTCTCTTGCCAAATCGATTTAACAGCTGTTAGGATTCTGTCCAACCTTATTCTTGACAATTGTTTTTCATGGCTTTCTTTGCGGCTGCTATTACCTACTTTTTACACCGAATGGGGACCGGCTCCATTATCCAACATACGAGTTGTGTCAACGCGGGTGGAGGAGCGCAAATGGAAGCAAAATCTAGTCGAGGAAATGCAACATAATTCTAAATTCCCAGACAACGGTCCTAAGTTGGGTGGTAACTGGTCTAGGATGGAACCCCAGTGAAATTTTCCCTTTGACTTTTTATCGTTAGGTACTATTTTCTGTTGCACGAATGTTGGGCGGCATTCCAATCAATCCCACATGGCCGGTGGGGGAGGAGCGTAATTTGGAAGGTACAATTCTTATTCTAGGGCGAGGAAATGCAACCTAAAGAGTAAATGTCATGGCAGGGCAGACCAGGCCCTAAGCCTTGGTTGGTAACTGGTCTAGGATGGAAGCTCCGACAGGTGGGCAGTTAGAGCATTGCTTTGCTGATCCGGCAGCTTCTGCAGCTTGTCTTGTTCCAGACGTATTGGTGTTACTTTTCCCCTGTAGTAAACTAGACAGGCCGAGAGAGGGATTATGCTGCATGGGCAACACATGGTCTCTCAATTCAGCCCAGGCTTTGTGCAATGGAGAGGTATAACTCCATTTTACATACTATCGTCTATCAAGACGGTAAGATATCAATATATCCTAGTTATCCACTTTTCGTAATCTTTCA
The DNA here is from genome assembly GCA_014155875.1 of Cepaea nemoralis. Classification (NCBI taxonomy): domain Eukaryota; kingdom Metazoa; phylum Mollusca; class Gastropoda; order Stylommatophora; family Helicidae; genus Cepaea; species Cepaea nemoralis. The sequence goes on from JACEFZ010002707.1 coordinate 28,993, forward strand.
TCTTTCATGCTTGTTAAAGATTGCTTTCTTATAGTCTGCTTCATCTACAACCATATTTGAGAAATTTGTATATGTTGGGGTCTTTCCCATGGGCTCATCTTGTTGTCATCTTATACTGTTTGCTTTTCTTTCTGCTCCTTAGAGCAATAATTTATTTATGGATTCTTTAGATTCAAATATGTAGTACTTTACATAACGTACATAGCAGTTCTGCAGGATAGTTCCACTTCAATTGCTTGTTCTTATTCTAAACACCAAACAATGAAACCGTTATATTTCCTGCGATGTGGCTTGCACCCCAAAGCTGGCATTTGGTGGAAAACTGCATCCTACACACTACTACCTTGATGTGCTGTGTTGTCAGTGTCCCAGAGTTTATACCTGTTAGACGAGCCGCTGCCTCTCGCTGGCGTGTGTAATATACGCGAGATCTTGTCGTTTTCGACAACTTAAAATGTGGTTGGTTCGGTTTTAGAAAACCTCCGGTAAGACTGAATTGTAACAACACCTAGAGAATTTAAAATTTGATCTGCAGAAAGAAGACCCAGCCATCAAGGACTGAGCCCGGTGAAATGAAGTGGATACTTATGCTACATGTAGACAAGTAAAACACTCGTTTACATGCCTTGAGGCGTATAATATAAAAACAAACATCCGCTAGTGAAAAGTTGTGTGTTGCATGTTCTTCTGTATAGATGCGAATACTGGACATTTAGTAATAAAATGGTGAAGAATTTGGAGGAAGCAGAGATGTCGTTTCTGAGAATGAATGTTGAGGAGCGCCAGGCCGAGTGGCTAGAATGTCGGGTTCTTCTTCAGGAGAATGGGTTCTAATCCTTGGTTATGTGTGGATATTTTCTGTACGGGGAGGGGTTATGGGGGGGGGGGGGGGCGGGTAAAGAAAACTCCAACCTGCACAGTTCTCGTCCACTATAGGGAGTAGATGACAATTGAGAATACCATATACAGAGAATAAACTGTAGAAGTTACAAGATCACTCACAGGTGTCCTCAGGAAAAAAAATGAAATTTATGTGGAATATCAACAGAAAAGTCTGAATAGATAATTAGCTACATGTGGAGAAAATACTAGGTACGTGAGAGAGCTGAAAAAGACCTTTGATAAGATCTCCTCTATGCCAAGTTCTCACAGTACATCACGTATCTCTAGAGGAATACAGCCCAGCCCTACAGTTAAACCGTGTTTAATTGTATGTGTTAGATGTATTTGTATACAACAATTAGCACTCAATGAGTGATGTGGTCAATATCGCACCGGTCACCTCTACTTCCCAAAACATTTCCTGGTAGCTATTTTAATTTGAGGTCAGTTTTATAAATCCAACTAAATGGGGAATTCGAACTCATGAACACCGGGCCGATAGGCAAGTGTCTAGCTTCTAAGCTACCACGGGTCTCGTGTAGTGTTAGGCATTCACATATTCCAGACAACAACATAATTGGGTGGAGTGGCTTTCCCTTTTAATAAAATCCCCAGGAAATTCTCAGGCACCCAGTTTGTAAAGGGCTATTGTCGAATCCCAGAGATGTATTCTTCGTCGACCCTGATTGTCGACCCCTAGAGATGTACTGGTCGTCGGACCCCCACCCCCCAAGACGCACAGGTCGGGAAAAAAAAAATAAGCTAGCCACTACTGAGTATTGAACCCTGACTATTGTCTTTCTTGACAGACTAGCACAGCAACCACTATCCCATAACGGCTAGCTTAATCACCTGACTGGAAATGATGCTTCATAGCAACTGACACGCATTAACCAGAAAGCCAGACTCTGCTGCTCTGCGCATTGCATAAGGAATATGGACAAAGGAAAGGAATATGGACATAGCTTCGTAAATCTGCTTTGCAATATATGATCCGCTTTTAACAGGTCCCACATCAATGGAGTAGCCGGCGTCTGTTCTCGGCTTAGCCTGTTATCAGTGTCCCGTTTCATTTCAGTGTTGGGTTCTAAAGTTCAAAGTATTCACAACCCAAAGTATTTCTCAGAATTATTTGCTCTCCTCTCTCTCTCTCTCTCTCTCTCTCTCTCTCTCTCTCTCTCTCTCTCTCTCTCTCTCTCTCTCTCTCTCTCTCTTTCTCTCTCTCCTCTTCTCTCTCTCTCTCCCCCTCTCTCTCTCTGCTCTCCCCCCATATATATATATAATATATATATATATATATATATATATATATATTATATACTATAATATCTATATATATATATATATAATATTCATTGGCACCTTTCCGTCTTGACAGACGATAGTTTGGTACATGTGCTTCAAAAAGGCTTAATAACTGTCATATGGCAATAACTACGATCCATGGCGGTGGCGAGTGTGGCTGGTAAGGCCAATTCTTGCTGCAAATGTTTGCCCACAGTAGGTGCATGTGAAAGCATGGTCATTTCCGCCATTTTGCACCATCTTACGTCTCTCACGCTCTGTGTGTGCTTTATCTGCAATAATTTTCTCTTTGTCTTTATTCCATTTCTGATAGTTGCTCTCCATGCAACACGTTCAGCGGAGACGTGCTCCCATTGTGCATTATCAATGCCTGTATCAATCATGTCCCGCTTACACACATCTTTGTATCGTAGTAGAGGCCGACCCTGAGATCTCCTACCCGTCTGTAATTCACAAAAAAAGATGTCCTTTGGTATTCTACCATCATCCATCCTCCTAACGTGTCCTATCCATCTAAGTCTACGAAGACTGAGCATGGAATACACCGTCACACAACCTGATCTTTCCAATACTTCAGTATTTGTGATTTATATATATATATATATATATATATATATATATATATATATATATATATATATATATATTATATATATATATATGTATATATATATATATATATAAATGTGTGCGTGTGTGTGTGTGTGTGTGTTTGTGTGCGTGTGTGGTGTGTGTGTGTGAGGAAAGGTAGACGTACCCATAGCAGATACTTGTTTGGGATGTGGGGTGTTCATTCACATTATATTGAGCACGACATATGAGATGAGGAGGTCAGTTCTCTCCCACATCCTTTCCAAACAATCCCCAGAAAATTCTGAATTGTCTGCTACTGAATGTTGTGTGGTCTGGTCGATAGCAGATCCGTCCTGGTGAGGGAAATATACCCTGCCTCTGCTGGGGATTACATCTGGTGAGGGAAATATACCCTGCCTCTGCTGGGGATTACATCTGGTGAGGGAAATATACCCTGCCTCTGCTGGGGATTACATCTGGTGAGGGAAATATACCCTGCCTCTGCTGGGGATTACATCTGGTGAGGGAAATATACCCTGCCTCTGCTGGGGATTACATCTGGTGAGGGAAATATACCCTGCCTCTACTGGGGATTACATCTGGTGAGGGAAATATACCCTGCCTCTGCTGCTGGGATTACATCTGGTGAGGGAAATATACCCTGCCTCTGCTGGGATTACATCTGGTGAGGGAAATATACCCTGCCTCTACTGGGGATTACATCTGGTGAGGGAAATATACCCTGCCT
>JACEFZ010002707.1:35000-85000 GCA_014155875.1 Cepaea nemoralis
TTCCACCTATCTCCCTCGTCTCTCTACCTTGTCTCACTCGCTCTTCTCTCCCTCTCTCCGGTCATTCCACGTCTCTCCCTCGTCTCTCCACCTTGTCTCACTCGCTCTTCTCTCCCTCTCTCCGGTCATTCCACCTATCTCCCTCGTCTCTCTACCTTGTCTCACTCGCTCTTCTCTCCCTCTCTCCGGTCATTCCACGTCTCTCCCTCGTCTCTCCACCTTGTCTCACTCGCCCTTCTCTCCCTCTCTCCGGTCATTCCACCTATCTCCCTCGTCTCTCTACCTTGTCTCACTCGCCCTTCTCTCCCTCTCACCGGTCATTCCACGTTTCTCCCTCGTCTCTCCACCTTGTCTCACTCGCTCTTCTCTCCCTCTCCCCGGTCATTCCACGTCTCTCCCTCGTCTCTCTACCTTGTCTCACTCGACCTTCTCTCCCTCTCACCGGTCATTCCACGTCTCTCCCTCGTCTCTCTACCTTGTCTCACTCGCTCTTCTCTCCCTCTCTCCGGTCATTCCACGTCTCTCCCTCGTCTCTCTACCTTGTCTCACTCGCCCTTCTCTCCCTCTCTCCGGTCATTCCACGTCTCTCCCTCGTCATTACTTCTTCACAGCCTATTGCGTTCTTGTAGATGTGCACAAGGGACGGTGATATATTGGCAGAGGTCCTCGTTGTTATATGATCTTCCAGAACTACACCACTCAGATAATACAACAGAGAGGTCAACAATGAACAGATCCACAAATGTGTGACCCGGAAATTACTTAAAAATTACATGTCAAATGCAGGACGTTGCCATCAACCCAAGCCACAGGTTGATGTTCTAGGCAATTTAAAGTTCAGTAATTTGCCATTGCTTTCTAAACGAGACAACTTTGAAGGCCAACTGACCAGCGTGGGGAACGAACACACTGCCCCGCTGTAAGCGCACAAGAAATTAAAGCTCGATCGCGAGAAACCCTTGAGCAGTGGTGACGTATAATTGCCTTAAACAGAGGAAAAAGAGAAAGAGGGAAGGGTGAAAGAGGGAGACAGAAGAGTGAAAGAGAGAACGGTTGAGATAGACGAGAGGAGGAGGGAGGCGAATGGTAGAGAGTGACGAAGGAAAGAGAGAGAGGCGAGAGAGAGAGAGAGAGGCGAGAGAGACTAGAGAGATGAATGAAAGAACGAACAGAACGAACGAACGAACAGACTTTATTTTCAAAGGGTAACAAATTGGGCACGCAGGCCCGTCTTACATTCGGCCCTTCCAATCACTCATCTTTCTTTCATCAACAGTGCATAGGAAAAAAACATTGTCACATGAATTTTGTAAACATAAACAATGCATATTACTATGTTATGAGACATATCCACCACCCACCCACACATCCCCCATTCACTCCAACTCCCCCACCCAACCACACACACACATACAATACATTCCCCCACTCATCCACCGCATCCCTACAGAGAAAGAGAGCGATAGACGAGAGGAGCAGAGAGAAGAGAGGAGGAGCGAGACAAGAGGAAGAGAGTGACGATGGTAAGAGAGGGAGAATAATGAAAGAAAAACGTTATATGTGCTAGACCAGGGGTGGGAAAACTACGGCCCGCTGGGCCGGATGCGGCCCGGCAACTGATATTATGCGGCCCTCGAGAGTATTTAGAAATAAAAAAAAATTTACTTCGTTTTTAAGTTATTTTGTTCACATCTACAGAATTTCCTGTACCGTTATGTTTGTTTTAACATTTTTGATAAAATTTATTTCTAATTTTCTATTTTTGTAAACGTAATGTAATGCTAAAATGCGAATTTATCGATTTTAATATAGAGAAATATTTACCGACATGTAAAAATTTAATAAGGATGATTATTTTTATTAAACACAGATATTTCTCCGGTGAATAAAATGATTTATTTTGCAAGAAAATATTAAATTTAAAAGCTTTTTTGCTGTTACAAATTATTTCCACATTTACAATGTTCAAATTGCAAGCAGTTACATACATCTCACAAGAAATCAACAACTGTAGTGACAATGTAGTCGGTTTGTGTCTAAATTAAAGCTATTGATAAATAATTAAAACAATGTATTATAATAAAAAATGGTAACATCTTGTTAACAAATTAGTAAAAGTTTTTGTCCATATTATAAAATATAATGTATAAGTGTATAAGTAAAATACAATTGCAATAATTAGTTATTTATACTGTTTAATAACCTATAAATAATTCATAATTACTTATTGTGATAGGTTGCTGTAAACAAAGTGGACATAATATATATGCGTCCCCCAGCAGCTTTACATTTGTCAATATGGCCCTACGCACACAAAGTTTGTCCACCCCTGTGCTAGATCATCATGATACCTGTGATAAAAGCTGGTAAACATAAATATAGAAATGGGCGTGGCTGAGATAAACTCCCTCCGGCTTGGAAGTTACCTGGTTCAAATTCTAAACTAAGACTGCGCGTATTTACAATAATAATGGATTTCTAATGACATGTCCCCTGATCTATTGGATAGTGAGTTCTGATTCTAGCTGTCTCAGATAAAACAGGGGGCCCCATGTGCAAGCTGTAATCCCTAGGTAGTTGGAAGTGGCAAGGAGTAGGCCGCAATGCCACCGATCTGGCAAACTGTTAGGGAACAACAGTCTAGAGTCCGATACCGTAGCTGGATTTTGGAGGAAGTCAGTTAAGATAGTTGCATATGCTGTACATGACGTCACAGTCTACACCATCATTTTTTTTGGCTGCTTGCGATTTATTGGCAAGTTTACATTCAGTAGTTTACCATTACGTTCTGAACGACCGGCACTCATACCATTGTATGAAAACCAACGCAAAACGAGTTACTGCCAAATTTCCCCCAGCTGTGTTTCGAACCCGGTATTCGGGATTACGAATTGCGTCCGAAACACTTGGCCACGGAGCAACAGAGAAGAAGTAAACTTCACAAAAATGCATGCTGGCGGAGAAAACACTGACCCATGAAGAGAAAAAAAGAAGTAGAGGAATATATGAAAGTTTCATCCTGAGTATCGGCTCGAGGCAAAGGTTCTGAGAAGCCACGGTATAGAATACATCTTGAACAGCGAGTGGGCGGAGTAGGCCAGTTGGTCATAACTCCCAAGTATTATCCACGTATTTCGTGTGTTTGACGCGCACATTAGATGCCAGCGTCTGTGCTCACGCGAGCTGTAAATGATAACAGCATACGGTCTGTGATATCAGGAGATATATGTGGTTGTCAACCTATCAGCAGTTGATGTTTCCTGTAATGTTGACGACATATTTCAAGAACACACAATTAAATACACACAATTTAATTGTTCATGTATATTTTACACAGTGTACGCCTTTTATTTCTCGTTGATAGATCATCTAAATGTACGCCTTGTATTGGTGCTAGCACTCACTGAACGTGGCTTGTTATTTCTGTTCATATAACATAAAGATGGTTTTTGTAATTTTTACCAAAACAGTCGAGCTAAATTGTTGGTAAATAAACTAAATTAGAACAATACGCATAGACTGGTACACTAAGAAGACGAGATGACAGATGTTGACACCACGAGATACGTACAAAAAACTTTAGAAATGGAAGTGTTTGATATGCAGGATATGAACTAATCATCTTAGGTTTAGACCGTCATATCATTCAAGGGCACTCGGCCAGCTAGTCACTATCATTGGTAAATCTCTTTTGTCAGGTCTATGGTTCGTCTCAACCAGCATCTGTGGAATCTTACAGACATAAACCCTAACCAATTAGAAAATGGGTGATAGCAAAGCAGCTCGGTGATCTCGACTTTGCGATGACATTGTCCTTCCAATATCACATATGAAATAATAATTAAGATAAACTAAACACACTCGTTTGGAGGTCACAACAATTGAGTCTAAAAAGTCACAGGCCAAAGACAGATAATGAGATGCAACCAAGCATATGATAGTTCGATCTAGCAAAGGTGGGAAACGTCACTTCAAGAGGTGGGATCATACACCTGGTTAGGTATCAGTGAAGACACTGGTGAGAGAACAGATTGAGAGATATTAAAATAAGAATACACACGGCAAAAGAACCTTGCATAGCAAGGACACTTGTGGAAATCAAGAAATTAAATCTAATTCCAAACATCAAATGTTTAACTCTAACATCAAGTCAGTACTGCTGTTGAGATCAGAGACACAGCGAGCGGCTAAAGCAATTACTAATACATTGCTAATACATTAACTAGTGCCTGCCTAGAATTGAAGTACTAAACCAGGACGGAATCACCAATGCACAACTATTTGAGATAACAAATTCCAATGAAACAATAGACTTCTTATTTCGTTCGATTGAAATTTGTTTATAACTGCAATGTTGTCTCTTGTATGAAAATAATTGTATTGTTTAGTTCACTCAGTGGTCCTTAGAGATTATCTTCCACTGTTGTTTCTCTACGCCAGAAGGTTTGCCTAGATATATTGTATTTTGGGCATTCTTGGAGTATGAGATCTGTTTCGCGGCGCCATTCCACATGTCCCCATGGCTGATTCGCCTATCTTGAATTTTGTATACATGTTACCAAGTAGCAGCAATTAAAATGGGAAATTAAGACGGTCGTTACGAAAAGATAAAACTATGAGTACGACATGGGTGTGTCTTGCCATCGGATCTCTTCTCCATATGAGAGAGATCAAGGGGAAACCAGGAATACTAATCGAAGGTTATAATATAAACAATATACTCCATGCAGATGACACAGTATTGGTGGCGGATAATGCAACAGACCTACAACAATTGTTGGACATTGTAGTAACAGAGAGTGCAAAGAAAGGACTCTCCTTGAATATCAAGAAAGCAGTAACAATGATGTTATCAAAGAAAATGGTGACACCAAAATGTGACATAGAAATAGAAGGGAAAATTCTTAACCAAGTGGATAATTTTAAATACCTAGGGGCATTTATAACATCAAATGGAAGATGTACAATAGAGATTAAGGGCAGAATAGGGCAGGCAAAAGCCGCATTTTAGAAATTGAAGAGTATTTTATGCAATAAGTCACTATCAATAAATGTAAAAAAAAGAGAGTGCTGAAATGCTATATAGAACCAGTTTTGCTGTATGGCAGTGAATCTTGGAATGTAAATGAACAAATTAGGAAGAACTTAGAAGCAACAGAAATGTGGTTTTTGAGAAGAATAGTGCTAATTCCTTGGACTGCCAGAGTAACTAACAACAATTGACTGAAAGAGGCTAATGAAACTAGAACACTATATACAACAGTAAGAAAGAGATAAACAGGTCATGTGATGAGAAGAAAGACATTGGAGAACATCGTGACAACTGGAAAGATTGAAGCAGAGGCAGACCAAGAAAAATGATGCTGGATGGATTGAGACGGTAGCATGGAGGAATATCATCAGCAGAGTTGATCCAGAACATCAAAGACCGAGATCTGTGGAGAGCCATGAACGCCTAAGCCAGCTGGCAGGACACTTGATGATGATGATGATAATTATGATGTTATTGCGTAATGTTTTGTGTCCTGTTCTGAGGTGAAGGATAATGATTTGTTCTGGTATGTCCATTAGGTGATAGTCATCATGAGCAGGTCTTGATGACTTTCTGACTGATTTGGTCATTCTTTTCTTTTGGTGGTATGTAACGGGTACATCAGGCTGTCCTCCTTTAGTTCCTTCATTAGCCAATTAATAAGCTCTGTCGTTTCCGGCTACTCCACAGTGAAATGGTATCCACTGTATAGTGACTTTACGCGGCTGCCTAGTTCAGAAAGTAGTAATGGATATTTCCCAATCCGGAGCGCCTCAGGTACTGACCTTGCATCTGTGAATAGCACCACAGGTTGTGTACCATGGCTGATATTTAGTAAGTTCTTTGTTGCTATCTTGATTGCTGGGATTTTTGCATCATAGATATGGCAGTACTTTTCTGTTGGTACTCTGACCGTGTCCCTAGTGTTATTTGGATATTTAAAATTTTTTTAATCTACACTCTCGCTCCTCCATTTCGAACAACATTTTGTGCTGACCCATCTGTGTAGACTCGATCCAGCGGTCCGGTGGGTAGGCTATTCTTCATTAAGGAAACTGAGAGTGGTTGTTCTGCGTTGTACACTGTGAAACAAGCGACAATGAAAAGACTGATGCCGGATAGGACACACATTTGAGAGTACAGGAAAATGGGGAGCTGTCTGAGCCCTTTCCTGTCACCAATTTAGTGAAGCAAGGCTGTGTCCTGGCACCAATACTTTTCAGCCTCATGCTGACGAATGCCTTCGAAAACAACGACACTGGAATAGACATCAACTACCGCATGGATGGAAAGTTGTTCAATCTCAGAAGGCTGAAAGCTAAACCAAAAACTACCAGCGACACCAACAGAGAGCTCCGGTTTGCTGATGATTGCACTCTATATGCCAACTCAGAGGCAGACATGCAAAACAATGTTTCAGCTTTCTCATATGTCTGTGACAACTTTGGGCTCAATATCAACTTGGAGAAGACCGTAGTTAGACCGTAGTAGAATAAGCCTGCAAACAAAGCTGAAAGTCTACAAAGCAGTTGTATTATCCACACTGCTATATGCCTGTGAAATCTGGAGTGTTTACCAGCGACACGCAAGGAAATTAAACCACTTCCACACAGTCTGCCTTCGGAAGCTATTGAAGATTAAATTGCAAGACAAAATCCCAGACACTGAAGTTCTAGAAAGAGCGTCCATGCCCAGTATCCACACACACACTACTAATGAAGAACCAGATTCGCTGGGCTGTTCAGTTGACTCGCATGCCAGATCACAGGCTCATAAAGTCCATAAACGAATTATTTTTACGGTGAGCTGCGCTGTGGTAAACGCTCCCAAGGCGGCCAGAGGAACCGCTTTAAAGACACTCTGAAGATCTCACTAAAAGCATTTGAAATTCATCATGACACTTGGGAGACTGCTGCCAAAGACCGAAATTCATGGCGTACTTCATTACACAAGGGTGCAGTCACTTGTGAAGCAACCCGGACTGCAAGAGCTGTGAAGAAAAGGCTGGACAGAGAAACCACTGCAGGAGATCCTCCTCCTGGAACGTCAAGCATTCTTTGCCCGCATTGTCAAAGAACATTTCGAGCCAAAATTGGCCTTATTAGCCATCATAGAACTCATGTCCCCCATCTCTCAACCTCACTGGATGAAATGAATGGTCATCATCATTCTTGATGGACAAACAATAAGATTGTAACTAGATACATCAGATTATGAAAGTATAAGGCTGGCCCAATAAGGATCAAGACGCATTGTTTGATTATAAAAAACAACTTACTGTAACTAAAAGGACCTGTCTATTGAACCCACAGGGTAAAAGGAAAGAACAGGAGATCTAAACACGGAGGCAGAATTATATTCAGAGATAAATAAATTCCGCGTGGGAATAGAGGACGCTAGATTTCGACCTGCGCGAGATTCGGCAGCGGATCGCGTTGCGTTGGTTACTTATGGGGGTATAGAGCCGGTCGTTCAGAAAGCAATGGCAAACTACTGAACGTAAAACTTGTCATGACATCAACAACAGCTGAAAAATGCTGATGTTGACTGCAATGTCATGTAAATGATATGCGAACAAAAAAAGAAGGGGCATGAGCGCTCCAGCTCTTAAACTTCCGGTACACTGATGACGAGGTAGCTGGATCGTTTCCTGCACGCGGCAGTTTATACTTCAACGTTGACTTCTCGTGCAGAAAGCAATGGCAAACTACTGAACGTAACATTCCCGATAAAATCAACTCGGTGTTGCGATTGATCTCAACGTCCTGCAAAGGACATGCAATGTTTGAACAGAGGGAGCTGTAGACGATGGCGAAGGGTAGGGAGGCTGGTGTAACTTGGTTGAGCGCCTCTGCTCCGCTAGAGGATAACACGTATAAGAAGAAGAGGAATACACTAACGTTCTGTATTATGTGAAACAGCGCCAGTTAAGTTGTTTAATACAAGATCCCCTACCTTACCGATCTCCCAGAAGCGAAGTTTAATTCCCCATCGACTGGATCCATCTACAGCCGACATAATCAGGTTACAATCCCCAGAATTTCTTATTCTGCCGAATCTGTCGCTGGTAACTAACTTGATGGCTGCAATTAGAGAAACCCGAGACACTTGTGGCCGTCAGGTTTGATAACGTTGTTTCTCACTTCCATTGATTAATAGGCAATATCGGCAGGCAAGTACCAGGCTGCGTGAGAAGAAAATATGAATTATTGACGGGATATTCAGACAACGGCCGCCTCACTGGCCAAGGGGTTAACGACATTGTTAGTAATCACGTATAACCACGTGGGGAAAACAGCAGCTGCGAGAATCGGCAGCGGTTCCCGCCGCGCTGGTAACTTACGGGGGGTATGTGAGCCGGTCTTTCAAAAAGCAATGGCAAACTACTGAACGTAAAACTTGCCTAGTACAACAACAGCAGCTGAAAAATGCTGGTGGTGACTGCAACGTCCTGTAAGGGATATGCAACATAAAAAAAAAATTCAGACGAGTGACGAGGCTAATGTAGGTATACACATACAAAGGGGGATTGAGGGTGGGGGTGGGGGTGGGGGAATGTGGTGTTGTATCTATTAGCTCAGTTATGTTTCGAGGAGGGTCCATTGAATGTGGATATAGTTAGTTAGTTAGTCTTTCCTCTTGAGCCTAAGGCGGCGCATAGGGCAGAAGTCCTGTCTCTCCATGCCTGGCGATTCGCTGCTATCTGTTGTAGATCTTGGATATTTACTTGGCCATTGAATGAGCCTTCTCTAATGATGGTTCTACGCAGGGTCTCTCTTGGTCTTCCCCGTTTGCTTTTCCCTACCGGTGACCATATGAGGGCTTGGTAGGGGAGTCTTGTCTTGTCCATTCTGAGTACATGGCCGATGTAGTTCCAACGGCGTCTTCTTATGAAATTGGATACTGTATCTTGCTTAGTCTCTTGTCTTATTTGCGAATTGGTTCTGAATTCTGTCCAGTGGATGTTTAGAAGTCTTCTAAGACATTTGTTCTCAAAATTGTCTAACTTTTTATCTAAAGCTACCGTTGATTTCCAACTTTCACACCCATACGTTAACACTGGAATCACACAAGAGTTGAAGATTTTAAGTTTTGTGTGTTTGCTGAGTGTCTTTGACTTCCAGATGTTTGACAGTTTATTGAAGGCACTAGATGCCAGTGCGATTCTAGATGATATTTCTGGTGTTGTGTCCCCTGTAGATGTCATTTTGCTTCCTAGGTATGTGAAGCTGTTGACTTTTTCAAGAACGTAGATGTGAATATACAAAAAATATATATAAATATATAGCATTTCATATCTCATCTTGTTCCTCTTGTACCTTGTTGTGTCGCCGTGAAGTATAAACAGCGGGAGAGTGCCCGCTTATGGGCTTCATGTATCGATATTCCCATGGACTCTGTTATTCCCTCCGTCCAACGTTTACGTGGTCGGCCTCGTTCTGTACTTCCCTCTGGTCTGTACATCATTGCTTGTTGTGGTATACTGTTAGTTTGTAACCTAGTTATATGCAAAGAGAAATTCGAACATCCCGACGATGATGGAAATGATAACTGAACTGATGGAAACTGCTAAACAAGCGGGAAATCAAGTGATTTAGCCTGCGCTAAGACAAGAAACTGTTATAAATAGCATAATTGAGAGTAATGTTGATGGGAGTCGACCAATAGATAAGTGGAGGTACAAGAGGGAAGATAGCATCAGGAGATGGATGAATGACATACTGTGCGAATAGACTACCACACACAATCACACACACACACAGAGGGAGAGAGAGGTGGGGGAGGAGGGGCAGAAAGACAGAGATATAGAGATAGAAGGGATAGATGGACATAAATATGCAGATAGTTAGAGAGAGAGACAGACATACACAAAGAGCGAGAGTCGTTGAGAGGTAAAGAACGAGACATACATGAAGAGAGTGAGAGAGAAAGAAAGAAAGAAAGAGAGAGAGAGAGAGAGAGAGAGAGAGAGAGAGAGAGAGAGAAAGAGAGAGAGAGAGAGAGAGAGAGAGAGAGAGAGAAGGTGTTGAAGATCCATTACATCCACCCGTTAATTGTGAAAATGGCACTTAATTGACTGGTCCAGTTCATGTTCACATTCTTTCTGTATAAAATAGAAATCAACACCATTATGAGGCGTATTAGCCGTTATCATCATGTGCCGGCTTCTTGAACACAGAAGTGTGCCGCAAACAAGGTTTCATAATTAATACCCTCCGGCAGTTCCCCCCAGAATGTGGCTATTTATGCTTCAGCTCTGCCGTGCTCAGGACAAGAGATGATCAATGAATAAATAACACGATGAACTAACTCTATAGCTTTCGATATTTTCTCTCCCTTTGTCCTTTTTTTTCGTCTTGTTTTATTTTGGCCAACATTCTGTGCTAGAAATCATAGCCGACGTAGAACCCTTGAGAATTAACGTGATGAAAAGACAAGGGGGAATTAAACTGGCCAGTTTATTTAATTACGCTGTGGACTTGCGACCTCTGGTCATCATCACCATGGGTCATGCTGATATGTGTGGGCGGTCATGTTTCGCCATCTCAAACGATAGACCAGGGTAAGATCACCAAAATCGTGGATCATATCTGTATTCTTGTCTCGACCATGCTATGTGGCCAAACCATCCAGATATTTATATCTCTGCTTTCCCTTTGTTCTTTTCCCCTCAACCTTTCCGCTTGTCACCAGGTTCTCTAGTTCATTTCTTCTCACGACGTCTCTACAATTTTTTGACTATCTACGCCACATTTCTCTAATCCTTTTACGATTTTCTCTCGCAGTAACAATTGTGTATCGCATACATTACCCAAGGACCGGGTGGTGGGGGTGTAAACTCGTATATCTACAGCCTAATGGACTTAATAGGGCAAGATAAGGTGGCGAAGACGGACAGGAGAAAAATACGACGTCAATTAAAAATTATGACGTGGTAATAAATAACTTCACTGACACTATCGTGTATTTTTACCGCAGATATAAACAGCGTCATCGTATGACGTCATTATTTGTGATTATGACGGAGTTCGTGCTTAATGCGACGCTTTCGGCGGGTCGCCCTGCGGATAGAGACAGAGCCATGTGAGAAAACCCTGGTCAATGAGGTCTTTCTGATGACTGCCGAGTCCATCGACGATGAACTGTGGTTTTCGTGGAGGACTTTTGTGTTGGCATTCTGGCGGCGACATTATGCACAGTGTACCTGTGCGGGCTGTTGGATTGCCGAGACTCCTGTCTGTTCCATTTTTCACATTGGACAGTGGGTAGCATTTTGTGTGATATTCACTGGCACAGGAACAGAGCATAATGGAGACGACCCGTTACCGTGAAGTTGGAACCTCGACTAACTAACTAACCAACCAACCAACCAACCAAACAACCAACCAACCAACCAACCAATTAACCAACCAACCAATTAACCAACCAATCAACCAACCAACCAACCAACCATCCAACCAACCAACCAACCAACCAACCACCCAACCAACCAACCAACCAACCACCCAACCAACCAACCAACCAACCAACCATCCAACCAACCATCCAACCATCCAACCAACCAATTAACCAACCAACCAACCAACCAACCAACCAACCAACCAACCAATTAACCAACCAACCAATTAACCAACCAACCAACCAACCAATTAACCAACCAACCAATTAACCAACCAACCAACCACCCACCCACCCAACCAACCAACCAACCAACCATCCAACCAACCATCCAACCAACCAACCAACCAACCAACCACCCACCCAACCAACCAACCAACCAATTAACCAACCAACCAATTAACCAACCAACCAACCAACCAACTAACCAACCAACCAACCAACCAACCAACCAATTAACCAACCAACCAATTAACCAACCAACCAACTAACCAACCAACCAACCAACCAACCAATTAACCAACCAACCAATTAACCAACCAACCAACCAACCAACCAACCAACCAACCAACCAACCAACCAACCAACCAACCAACCAACTATGACGCTATATTTAGATAAGAATTAACGTTAACATCAGCTATTTTGGTTAGCGTGATGTCCTCATAGCAATGTCAGATGATTACCATAGCTACCATAGAATAACAGGCTGCGTTCTTTATTGGTTAATATATCATATATAAGGGGACAAAATGTCCACCTTGTTCAACCTTCCTTCTCAGCCTTAGTTCACCTCCTGAGGTGGTTTCTTAAAAGACAATTCTAGCTTAGTGCTAGGAAAACATAATTAAGTTATATTTCACAAAAAGCTATTTGTTTACTCTCCTGGGAAAATACATTTCTGTTCACACAGGATATGGATGCCAGAAGATGTGTTGGGAAGCAAAGGCGGCAGTCGTGATACTGACCACATCAGTCACCGTGTGCCGGCCGGTCTGTAAAATATGAGTCTAGCACCATATGCTCAATGCGACTTAAGGCGAGTGAAAGGGTTATTTGTTTATTTACTTCAAGCGAGATGACGCCGCAATTCTCAGGAAGTGGGAAGAGTGGTATTGGCGAACATCGTGACTACTGGGAAAATCTGCGGTAGAAGCAGCCGCATGCATATGATCTTTGGATAAAACTCTTAACTCCTTCTGGAGACGAGCCTAGTATCTTATGAGCCAGTGTCACGACACCCCACTAATAATCTGATAGTTCACTTCTGAATACATCATCAACACTAATAGTCTAATAGTTCACTTCTGAATATATCATCAACAATAATAGTCTGATAGTTCTCTCCTGAATCCGAGAGAAATGATGGTCTAAGGCAGTGGTTCTCAACCTTTTTTGGCCCATATTTCACCATATTTTCAGAACGTCATTCCCCCTTTCCTATCAAAAATTTGGCCCGTGCCCCCCTTCACCGTATTTTCAGAACGTCATTCCCCCCCCCCCCCCCTTTCATATTTCCTATCTAAAAATCCCCCCACCCCTATACAGTATACGTAAATATGTAAGGTAAATTTAATAGCATATACTAAAACAAGTCTAGACATCCACATAAAACATGATTTGTGGGTCTACTGACTTTATAAAATGAATTTTAGAAGGATGAGACGTACTTAACTGTAAAGTATGAAGGGAAAAACAATATCAAGTAATCGGTTCTTGTATTAACGCGATCTTGAAATGGTCTTCATTCCCCCCCCCCCCCCCCCCGGAAACCCTAAAATTCCCCCCTGGGGGGGGGGGGGGGAATTCCCCACCGGTTGAGAACCACTGCTCTACGGCGATGGCAAGGAGAGATGTTTTCGGTAGAACTGTTCCAGAACACCAAAGACCAAAGAATAGAGAACCATGTGGAGAGACACGAGCCACAAGGCAACACTGCAAGGCATATGACGATGATGGAGATGATGATGATAGTTGGGCAGAGGTAATCCCGTGCCATACACTGTCATAGTGGTGTGATTGGTAAACCTTCACATTTATAAATCTCGGCATTATACGAGTGGTAGGGGTATGACCGCACCCTTTCCTCGCGAATTCTTCTGTAGAAAAGAAAACAAAACAGGATGTCATGATCTAGTAAAGTAAATACAGAACCCTTTTACACCTATTAAAGCGCATTGGGCATACGATGCTAGACTAATATTTTTCACAGGCACATCTTGACAAGGTGAGTCTCTTGGTCAGCAATTCATTGACCGCCTTTATTTCCCAATACATTTCTAAGTGTCCATTTCAACAAGGGTTAGAATTAAATTGTAAAAAGACACAGATTATGGTCGTCACTAGGAAGAACGAAATACCACAGTGTAATATACAAGTAAATGGGAATATTCTTCAACAAGTGAATAGGTACAATTATCTCGGAACAGTAATAACATCTGATGGGAGATGCCTTGAAGAGATTAGAACAAGAATCGCCATGGCAAAAGTAGCCTTTAGCAAGATGAAAAACATACTGACCAATAAAAAGATGTCAATTGAGACGAGAAAAAGAGTGTTGAGATGCTACATAGAACCTGTACTTTTATATGGATGTGAAGCTTGGACAATGAGCAGCCAGGCTGAAAAACATCTGATGGCTGTAGAAATGTGGTTTCTGAGGAAAATGCAAAGAATACCATGGACAGCCAGAAAAACCAATGAAGAAGTCCTTCAAGAAACAAATGAAGATCGTAAACTGATCAGAAACATTAGACGTAGACAGTCACAATTTTTTGGGCATGTTATGAGAAGAAATGATTTGGAGAACTTGGTGACAACTGGTAAGATCGAGGGGAGCAGACCAAGGGGAAGACTAGAAACAAGTATCTGGATGGCTTGGCCTTGGGGCATGGTCGAGACAGAAACACGGAATTGATCCACGACTCTGTTGATCGAGTGAGATGGCAGAACATGACCGCCCCCGCTTACCGGCATGGCACATGATGGATGGATGGATTTCAATGTTAAAATGTCCGAGTCGTCTCCGATGCGGATCTAATTCACGACCACTGTGCCGCCATGCGAGCGTCCAGCCATGATGCTACCGCGGGTCCCCGCCATTATCTAGGCTTGTTAAAAATTAATACATCCTGTCGGAGCTGAGGATTAAATCCCCTCCACTGTAATGGTCAGCCAGGATAACAGCTGCCACGCTCCCCAGACCTAACTGTTAGTTTAAACAATGGAAAATTACCTGTTCACCCGGCAGTTCTGTGGAGTGTTGCCACTAAGCGTTTTATCACTCTTCTACAAAAACAAACTAAAATTGCTACACGTCAATCCCGCCAAAATAAACAAACTCGTGTTCAGGAACACATTAATAGTCTTTCTCCATGTTTCTGTCCAACTCAGCAGTACTGGTTTATCGTTAGAGCTAAACATTGTAGATTTGATACTAGTTTTTAACTCTATGCTGACCTCCATCAAGTTAACCTTGCTTTGAAAGCTCCCCCTGTCTTTGATATCTTCACCTTCTGCAATACTCTTTCGTGGGTGTGCGTCACACCTAGTTATGCACATCAAAGGTCAGCTTGTCCCACTTGGATATGCTTTTGCTTAAGGTTTACTTCCTCTAGACCAGTGGTTCTCAACCGGTGGGGAATTCCACTCCCCCCCCCCCACCCATGGGGGAATTTTAGGGTTAGGGTTTGATAGTTCTCTTCTGAATACATCATCAACCCCAATAGTCCAATAGTTTTCCTAACAATACAGCATTAACACTAATGGTATGATAGTTGTCCTAACAATACAGCATCAACACTAATAGTCCAATATTTCTTCTAGTAATACAATACAACATCAATGCTTGTAACACATCAAGTCTCCTAGCAGGACAGTACCACGAATATTACGAGGGGAAGTCAATAAGTAAGTCACAAATGGCTGTAGAAAAATAACTAATTATGATAACAACTTGAAACTAGTTTATATATATATATATATATATATATATATATATATATATATATATATATATATATATATATATATATATATATATATATATATATATACGTTGTCCCTGTATATCTCAACATAATTTCCACCAACATTGATGCACTTATCCCATCGCTTTACCACTCCTCCTAAACCAGCTGCATAGAACTGCGTGCTCTGTATTCTAAACTACGTTTTCACTTCACATTCAACTTCGGCGTCATTTGCGTCCTTGAGAAAATTTTTCTACCCAGCTATGCACCGCTTTACGGGACAAACATTTGTCAGCATAAACAGGAAGCATTTCCTTACGAATGTCCTTTGCAGGCAGTCCTTTTTCCCCACAAAAACGAACAACAGCACATTGCTCTCCGTAAGTACCGTCGTCATTTTGTTTTTGCGCTGCGCATGCACATGAGACACCTAGCGCCACCTGACGAACGGGAATATAAAGTTCGATGTTGCTGTCACCTAATGACACCTGTAGAAAACACCAACTACATTTACCTGCCATCCCATAGAAACTGTGTGATTTACAGTACAGTAGACTTCGTCTCATTGTAGTACCAAGACTGACAGTCAAATTGTTCTCCCCTTAACACAGCGTCAACACTAATGGCCCAGTAGTTCTCCTTTCAATACAGTACAAAGTAATGCAGCTTTACAAAACACAATTCAGGAAAGCGTAGGACGTTGCGGTGACTAGCCTTCATCAGCAAACAAATACGCAAAACACAACGTATAAACAGAGGGAAGACACTACAGCGACTACACTAAGGCATAAGAACGGGATGAGACAAATGGAAAGATTAAAAAAAAATAATGAAAAGAAAATGGAAATAACATGACAAACAACATGTGCTGCTTATCTCAGAATTCCAGGCTGTGATACTCAAAATAGCAACAACACCGGTGCTCCTGAAGTTCTAGCAAAACAGCTTCGACACAAACAGCACTTCTTCTTGGTGCACCTCCAAACGTCTATGTGAATAAGTTCAAAGAAAGCAGCAGCCACCTTGAGCTTGTTGGTGTCCCCAGAGAGTTTTTCCTCAAATGGAGAGGGTTAGGCCAGAATAATTTTCTGTGTTTGGCCTTTTATATTCTTATTTTAATATCTTTGTTTGTACCACAGTTCTAGTTATAACAGGTTCTCTCTGTGTGTGTTCTATGGTGGCGTCGGAGTGTCCCCAGATTTACTGGAATTTTAGTTCGCTCCATGAGCTACACATTGTTGATCCTTTCATACCATTTCTTCCTTTTAGTCTACACAGGCACCAGCTGATGAATGTTTGTAGTTTAATATTGATTGATTTATTCGCTCTTCATGTTTATGATCTATAAAACAATACTGATTTGACAATAGGGTTAAATATTCAAACTTTGTTTCTCCATTTAATTTCCTTTGACTTGCAGACATTTCTAGTGCTGTGATGGCTTCTCTCTCTCTCTCTCTCTCTCTCTCTCTCTCTCTCTCTCTCTCTCTCTCTCTCTCTCTCTCTCTCTCTCTCTCTCTCTCTCTCTCTCGTGTGTGTGTGTGTGTGTGTGTGTGTGTGTGTGTGTGTGTGTGTGTGTGTGCGCGCTCGCTTGCTCGCTTGCTTGCTTATTTCAACATCTGTATCTGTTCCCGCGATATTGTCTACATTCTTCTTCTGTTTTGATCTGTTTAACCCTTAATCAACCAGCCCGCGCCCGGCGATCCTTCCCTTGACTGTCTCTTGCAGCTGCATCGATGTTCCCCACCCTCCCCAGATTATTCATGCATGTCTCTAGTTCTCTTTTCCGTCTGTTTCAGGTCTCTTTAATTCCTTTTGCCCAGTGGGTTCAAGAGAAAGGCCTTTACAGTTAGGTTACAGACATACTTTCTCAATGTGTGTTCTAGACAGTGGTTCCTCACCTTCTGATTCACTGGCATTTGTTCAGTTCTCTCCATGAGTTCACTTCAGTCGTTCTGTTCTCTACAGGTACCAATTAATATTTATAGTTTATTGCTGTGATCGTTCTCCGTATGTCTAATCTATACAGCAGTACAGATGTACCGTTAGAGTTACACATTTTAAGTTTGGTGAGAAGCTTACTGTTGACTTTCACATATTTCCATGTGCTTTGGACGCCCCTGTTGTCATCTGTATTCTCATTTTCAGCGAAGTCTAGATAATCAAGATGCTCTGTAAGAGTCCTTAGAATTCCATTTCACGTGGTAGCTATAGTTGTCTCCATAATCCAATCTAAAACCAGCATGAATAATAAAGATGACTTTTCCATGACTATTTTCAACAAGTCTACTTCATTTGTTATATTTTCCTATTTGCGTTGTAAAGGTCTCTAATGTTTCATTTCATTGCCATAACTTCTTCCTCTCCTGCTGGGCCATCTATCTGTCTTTTGTCCACCGTTATCCGTTTTCTTGCTTCTTTATTACCTTCTATGTATTTTTCATGGGCTCCGACTTTAATAGCTCTGGGTTTGCTGTTGTTTAAACCTACTCTTTTGTTTTTCTTCTAAATGGTATTAGGCGTTGCTCATGCTTTATCTTTTTGTTCCTTTCCCCCCAAAGTTCTTCTATACATGATTAATTCTCAATGCATTTAACCTGTTGCCAGCAGTCTGTCATACTCACCTCGTTAACTAACTGTTGCAGGTACTTAGTAGAGACTGTGACCATAAGGTAATTCTTGGCATCTTGTCTAAAGCTCTTTTCCAATGGTTTGTGTTTCCCCCTGTGCAGCATTACTGGTTTGCGGTTAAACTTGCGGTTCTGCAATCCCTTGCACGTTGACGTTTTTTGCAGGGATAGACGTATACCTGCTGGCTATCCTCAGACAGACTTCCATTCTTCTGTCAAGTTATTGATTCTGTCTGATTATGTGTGGAATAAGACATGTCTGCCTTCTGGCACCGGATTAAGATTGTTGTCCCGGGGGAAGCAATCTATTAAGATTTCGCTTTTTGATACGCTTTCCATCTCTTCATTGACGGGTCCTTTAAGACCTGGTACACACGTTTATTACATAGACTGAAGTGAAAGCCAGAAATCTTATTGTGGTCGAGTTGTTTTTCTTGGTTGATTGTTATCTGTCAAGAGTGTGGTAGTGTTGTGAATAATTCATTTGCTGTGTTCTCTTGGTTTAGTCTGTCCCACTTCAGTCTACTTGAATACTCATAGTTATAACTGAAGTCATCAATCAAGGCGTGACTTTTTCGCTTATTGTCCGTCCGCTGGGCTATTGGTCAAACTGGGGTCAGATGAATATTTATATTTAATTACACAAATAGGTCCACCGGGATTAGGGGAGGGGGGGGGGGGGGGTACGCAAGACAGACAGGCAATAAGGAAGGTATATGGTCAACTCAACTTAAAATTCCATGATATATTTGTGAAAACCAGTAACCCAACACATAAATGATTTTAAAAAAAAGCTGGTCAAAATGATATACAGCACATCTTCTGATATTTCACAATAAATAACACCAGGCCAGATACACAACGCAGTGTCGTCACTAACACACAACACATTGTCGTTAATAGCACACAACACATTGTCGTTAATAGCACACAACACATTGTCGTTAATAGCACACAACATATTGGAGTCACTTGCACACAACACATTGTCGTTACTAGCATACAACACAGTGACTAGCACACAACACAGTGACTAGCACACAACACAGTGACTTGCACACAACACAGTGACTAGCACACAACACAGTGACTAGCACACAACACAATGACTAGCACACAACGCATTGACTAGCACACAACACAGTGACTTGTACACAACACAGTGTCTACAACACAAACAGTGACTAGCACACAACACAGTCTCGTCACTAGCACACAACACAGTGACTAGAACACAATACAGTGAGTAGAACACAACACATTGACTAGAACACAACACATTGACTAGAACACAACACATTGACTAGAACACAACACATTGACTAGAACACAACACATTGACTAGAACACAACACAGTGACTAGAACACAACACATTGTCTAGAACACAACACATTGACTAGAACACAACACATTGACTAGAACACAACACATTGACTAGAACACAACACAGTGACTAGAACACAACACAGTGACTAGAACACAACACAGTGTCGTCACAGGCACACAGCATAGTGACTAGCACACAACACAGTGTCGTCACTAGCACACAAAACAGTGTCGTCACTGACACACAACATAATGTAGTCACTGGCACACTAACACATGTCGTCACTTGCACACAACAACGTGTCGTCACTGGCACACAACACAATAACTAGCACACTAACACATGTCGTCACTTGCACACAACATAGTAACTAGCACACTAACACATGTCGTCACTTGCACACAACATAGTATTATCACTGTCACGCAACACACTGTCGTCATTATCCAGGGCATTTTGTCTCGGGAATAATGACATAACACAACACGATAGCATTACATGCACATAATGTTGTTTTGGGATAATGACATAATAGATATCTCGGAAAATCTAAATCAGCACGCAAGACTACAGATCAACACGCGTTGATGCATGTGAACACAACGGATGTGTTCTTTATTGCTTTCCTGCTGACTGTCTCACTCGCTCTATCACTCATCCATTTGCGTAGTCATCAACACATACACCCACTCACCTATTAACTTAACAGTTATACAATTAATCGTCTATTTATTCTCCAGTTTATTGATTTATTCACATATACAGTTGCTCATTTAACTTATTGGCAGACTCACTCACTCACTCACTCACTCACTCACTCGCTCACTCACTCACTCACTCACTCACTCACGCACGCACGCACACACCCACCCACATTCCCTCACTCAGTCACTCAGTCACACAGTCCCTCACTCACTCACTCACTCACTCACTCACTCACTCAATCACTCACTCACTCACTCGCTGGCTAGCTCACTCACTCACTCTCTCACTCACTCACTCCTTTACCCACTCACCAACTCACCAACTCACTCACTCACTTACCTACCCACCAGCTCGCTTCACTCACTCACTCACTCACTCACTCACCAATTCACTTACCCACTCACCAATTCACTCACTCACTCACTCATTCCCTCACTCACTCACTCACTCACTCACTTACCCACTCACCAACTCGCTCGCTCACTCAATCACTCACTCACTGACTGACTCACTCACTAACTCACTCACTCACTCACTCCTTTACCCACTCACTAACTCACTCACTCACTCACTTACCCACCCACCATCGCTCGCTCACTCACTCACTCACTCACTTACCCACTCACCAATTCACTCACTCACTCACTCACTCACTCACTCACCCACTTACCCACTCACTCACTCACTCACTCACTCACTCACTCACTCACTCACTCACTTACCCACTCACCAACTCTCTCACTCACTCACCCACTCACTCACTCACTCACTCACTCACTCACTCACTTACCCACCCATCAACTCACTCACTCACTTACCCACCCACCAACTCACTCACTCACTCACTCACTCACCCAACCACCCACCCACCCACTCACTCACTCACTTACCCACCCACCCACTCACTCACTCACTCACTTTCATACACCCAAGAACACACTTGCCGTCAGGAATTGAGCAAACATATAAATACAGACAATCACAGCGTTCTCTTCGCCTTACACGCTCATGCATCAAAAAGAGCTATTAAGTTCCAATATTGTTATCAATACATACTGCACTATAAACTCTGCACTCACCACTTTTTACACTAGCAGTTTCCCTTCCTACTAGTTTCTGTAACTCTGCTGTTCTAGGTCTTGAAATTGCAAACTGTTCTTTGTCTCACAAATGTGAACTTCCTTGTTGTCGTCGTGACTGATGTAGTTAATGATGCTGAGGAGGAGGACCTTGGCAACACGACCCGATGAAATGGCAGACTTTTCCTTGTCTCACTCATCTATCATTGACCTCTTATCTGGTTTTGGTCCACGGATTGTAAGTTAACCGCACATAAAACTCAGACTCTTTGGAAAGCTACATTACTTGTGTCAGTTTGTCGTAGATAATAAAGACGGCTGCACATCAAATAACAGTGGCTGTTGTAACGTACTCAATCTGGCCTGTTCAGACCGCTGAGCACAATTTGCATCGAATACCATCCTGTGATTATGGCGAAGATTGGACAGAAATATGGGCATATAATGGAGCCGGGCTCTCCAGAGATATATAAATCCATGGCTGGGTGCCATGGTCGTGACAGGCTTCTGTCTGGTGGCAGGGAGATTTATGCAGGAAACACCCGTGTGTTCATCCAGCAGGAGCATTTTCTAGCGCCCTGTCACAAACAGCCTGCGGTTAGATAGTAATACCACATCGTTTTCACGTTGTTAAAACAGGCGCTATTTACCACTGTTGAAATAACAGTATTCATGCATGCTCTTTACCATGAGTACAGTGGTTAGTGCACTTACTTACTCGCTTAGCGGTTTGGTTTGATTCTCCATTTGAGAGGTTATTACTTGATAACATGATTCTCATGGCTCGAAACTTTCTCGCAACATGAGCACCAGAAAACGAAGATACTGGACTGGTTACTTCACCTCTCATGGCATGCAATGTCAGGGCAGTAATTCGGAAGACTGGTGTAAAGTTCTTTGGAAAATTCAGCTGGTGGTTTCTCCTTGACTTCCACATCCACCTAAGATATTTTGATTCCATACAAGTAATCCCAGGGTAGATATAGCGTTGGGTTCGGAAATGTTAGGCTTTCATATTCTACACTGTAATTTTTCGTCTTCTCCGTCTTTTCTTCTCTGTCAATTCCTAAAATTATGCACATTATACGAGGCTGAGACGAGAAAGCCAATTCATCCTCTGGTTATTTTATTTGTGTTAGTGGGTTGGGTCATACTCTTTCCTTGCAGTCTTTCTGCTTCAGAAAGCGACCCTCGCATGGTGTCATGGCCAACCGTCAGCGACTACTGCCTCGGCTTGGCTGCAGCGGTGGGAATTTCACATATGTATAAGGGGCGTTCATTTGAAATCTGTTCGTGCCGCACCGCGCGTAATTGCGTACGTTGAACATGATCATGTCTCAGTCATATGAAAGTACTGACCAATGAATAAAAGAGCACGTGCTTATCGTCCCATGATGCATAGGTTCTGTTTCTGACCGTTGAGAAAATGTCCGGGTTGATCCAAAATCCGTCCAAAGAAGCTCAAAGAGCGGTGATTCAGTTTCTTTCATTTGAAGGATGTCGACCAGTGGACATTCATCGAAGAATGCAGACATCGTACGGTAACACATGTGTATCGAAGACAACAGTGACTGACTGGGCACGAATGTTTCGGAAAGGTCGTCAGTTCACGACAGATCTTCGACGGCCGGGTCAAGTGCATATTGTTGCAAAAGAAAAAAAAAACGACCGCCAAAATTGATGCAGCAGTACAGATGAAACATTGTCGAAGCATCGTTCGCTAGCGAACGAATTTGATGTGCCAATTGGGACAATTCAAAGGGTCGTTCGTAAAAAACTGCAATATCGGAAGGTGTGTTCACAATGGGTACCACTGATGTTGACCGACCACCAAAAAGAGGAACGCGTGGGATAGCGTTTGAACCACTTGATGCGTTACAGAGTGGAGGGCGATGCATTTCTCTTCCGCATAGTGGCAGGCGATGAATCATGGTGTCATCACTTTGAGCAGAGTAGCAAAAGAGAGAGCATGCAATTGAAGCATGCTGGATCACCAAAAGCCAAAAAATTCAAGTTACAGGTTTCCGCTGGTAAGGTTATGCTGAGCGCATTTTTTGACCACGAAGGGCTATTGTTGGCCGACTTTAAAGAACCTGGTGTCAACATCAACTCTACCCGCTACTTGGAAACACAAGACAAGCTGCAAAAAGCCATCAAGAATAAATGACCCGGCATGCTTTCTCGCGGTGTGATTCTGTTGCACGATAATGCTCATGCGCATGTCGCAAAGATTGTCCATGAAACATTAACAAGAAAGAAGTGGGAAATTCTGCAACATGCAGCTTATAGTCCGGATTTGTCACCATGTGATTTTCATTTGTTCGGACCTCTAAAAAAAGCTCTCAAGAGGCAAACAATTTCACACATATGCAGACGTAATGAACACTGTAAACACTTGGTTCAGTGAGTTACCACAATCCTTTTTTTTTGCGGACGGCATTCGCCGCCTACCTAAGCAATGGGATGCTTGCCTGAATGCACAGGATGTTGCAGTGACCGCAGCTTGTATTGACTATTTGTGATTTACTAGACAATATTAGTTCAGTAATTTTCCATTGCTTTCTGAACAGCCGACACCTCATCTTAAGTAGAAACGCGAACCAACAAAACTAATCGGAAGGAAAGATGTACAAGGGAAAGTCAATAAGTAAGTCAGAAATGACTGTAGAAAAATAACTAAATATGATAACAACTTGAAGCCAGTTTATTTTTATAAGTACATTATCCCTTTTTTTCTCAACATAATTTTCACCACCATTGATGCACTTATCCCATAGTTTTATCAGTCCTCCCAAACCGGCTGCATAGAACTGCGTGCTCTGTTTTCTAAACCACGTTTTCACTTCACATTCAACTTCAGCTTCATTCGCGAAATGTCTCCAGCCAAGTTGGGTTTTTAGTGGACAAAAAAGGTGGAAATCGCTAGGGCTAAGTCGGGGATGTCAGGTAGATGTTCCAGAACTTCCCATCTTAGTTGGTTAATTTTCTCCTGAGTTAATCGAGCCGTATGTGGTCTGGCATTGTCATGAAGAAGCAACACTCATCTAGTCAGCAGTCCTGGACTGTTTCTTCGAATTGCATCATGAATCATCGAAAGAACGTCACAGTACGATTAAGAATTCATATTGTCACCTTTCAGATTGAAATTGGTTAAAAGCATTCCTTGAAATCCCAGAACACTGTCAGCATAACCTTCCCTGCTGATGGCGTAACGTTAAATTTTTGGACACAAGACGAAGAAGGATGTTTCCATTGCATTGAAGAACGCTTTGATTCGGGCTGGTAGTCAGCATAAACAGGAAGCATTTCCTTATGAATGTACTTTGCAGGCAGTCCTTTTGCCCACAGAAAAAAAAAAACGCACAGCAGCACGTTGCTCTTTGGTTGTACACTCAGTTAGTACAGTCGCCATTTTGTTTATGCGTTGCGCATGCGCATGAGACACCTAGCGCCACCTGACGAACGAGAATATAAAGTTCGATGTTACTGTCACCTAATGACACCTGTAGAAAACACCAACTACATTTACCTGCCATCACACGGAACTGTGTGACTTATTTATTGACTCACCCTCGTAAATACAAACCCCAATAAAGCTAATGACGTAGCACGCGAGGAGTCCCAGACACAGAAACACGGAAATCCAGGCAGTAACCGACAGAACAGGCAGACCAGACATTGACCAGGTAGACCCAACCTAAAATGGGTACCAGGCCATGCTCTGCCAAGTAATGGTGACCAGCGTGATCGGAGACCACTTCATCCACCGAGCACCGATTCGGTTATACAATTCTGGGTCAAGCACCATAGGCGCACGATGCGTAACGGCTGTTAAAACTGTTTTTTACTTATTTTACGTATATCTGGTGGTATATCATTTGTTTCTAAAGAAAACGAGGAGGAGGAGGAGGCGGAGGAGGAGGAGGAGGATGAGGAGGAGGAGGAGGAAGAAGAAGAAAAAGAAGAAGAAGAAGAAGAAGAAGAAGAAGAAGAAGAAGATGATGATGATGATGATGATGATGATGATGCAGCGGCAACGGCAGAGGCAGAGGCAGAGGCAGAGGCAGAAGCAGAAGCCATCAAATCTCTTGACCTCGCGTGACAGTAAGTGATGGTTTTCGGCAGGAAACGCTAGACAGAAACAGAAGATCATCGGCGAAAACTCTCAGCTACAAACAAGGATTTCAACGGCTATTCCACTCTTAGACATGATACTAATCGAGTCTGTCCAATCCGGCTGATTTAGTTTTCCCAAGGTTGTGGTCCTAGTGTTAAGTGAACTAGTGAAGCAAACAGACATCAGAGCCAGTTAGACTGTAATATGTATAGACCTGTGCTGATGATAGTCACTGTCGTAATCGTCGTCACAAAATCAGGAGCGATTGATTATACTAGCGTCTAGCGAAGTTGATGTCCGTTGCCGTGGATACGTACTTCTGAGGCTGAGCAGTAGGAAATGCCTATATATTTATAGTCATGAGATGTTTTCACCAAGTCGCGAAGGGACCAATCAGCTGTTCTTGTGTTGTCAGCCGGCCTGCCTGCGTGCCTGCGTGCCTGCGTGCCTGCGTGCCTGCCTGCCTGCTTGCCTGCCTGTCCGTCCGTCCGTCCGTCCGTCCGTCTGTCTGTCTGTCTGTCTGTCTGTCTGTCTGTCTGTCTGTCTGTCTGTCTGTCTGTCTGTCTGTCTGTCTGTCTGTCTGTCTGTCTGTCTGTCTGTCTGTCTGTCTGTCTGTGTGGTCGATTGAGTAACAGACTCTTTTTACAAACCTTGAGGCATACTGGGCTTGTAGTGCAATTCTCATATTGTTGCAGACCAATAGGGTTGATGTCGTAAATAGCACTTCCGCCGCCTTTATTTCCCAAGATATCTCCTGGTAACCATTGTATGCTGGGTCCTTTTTAAAATCCGAGCAGGATTCGAACACATGACCATTGGGGCCGGGAAGCAAGAGTGCTAGCCACTGCACTTCCTAGGCGCCTGGTGTGGACCTAGGGTCATGCAGTTGACACTGGACAATATTCTGTTACGCTGACCACTTCCACAATATCCTGTCTTTTGGTCAAGTAAATACAGATCCGCCTCCTTTTCCGATTCGATTACTACTACCTCGTTCAACCCCAAAGAGAAGCTATATTAGGGTCCATCACTAGCTCAGATTAATAATCATGTCAACAAGATTTTAATGTAAAGGTGATTGGTGTCCTAAGAGGGCAATCTTCCAGATCTGCTACCATAGCCCTTATATACACATGCCTAACCAACAAACCAGCTGACCCGTTAGTGTGGCCGCTAGGGGACTACGCTGAAAATGTCATAAACGAGCTTGGACGAGGGTTGAAAGCCTGCATTCGTCGTCCGCTAAGTGAGGGAAGCATTAACCACATATCCTGCATTCGTCGTCCGCTAAGTGAGGGAAACACTAACCACCTATCCTGTATTCGTCGTCCGCTAAGTGAGGGAAACGCTAAACACCTATCCTGCATTCGTCGTCCGCTAAGTGAGGGAAACACTAACCACCTATCCTGCATTCGTCGTCCGCTAAGTGAGGGAAACACTAACCACCTATCCTGCATTCGTCGTCCGCTAAGTGAGGGAACCGCTAACCACCTATCTCGCATTCGTCGTCCGCTAAGTGAGGGAAATGCTAACCACCTATCTCGCATTCGTCGTCCGCTAAGGGAGGGAATACTAAACACCTATCCCGCATTCGTCGTCCACTAAGTAAGGGACACACTAAACACCTATCCTCCGTGCATCCAGACCTACAATATGTAATGGCCTCGCATACCGCAGACCCTACAGCTTGCTTCTTCCTGGGAACTTTTGTGTGTGCTTATGAAAACAATAAACAAGCAACAGAAAAGACAGAACTATAACCTAACATGAACATGTTGCTAAACCACAGGGCATAGAATGCAAGCGGCTAACCTCATTGATCAACCCAAAAGTGTATCTCAGCGGTCAATATTTGTAATCAGTGTCTTCAAGCGGTATGAAATCTGTGAAAAAGACCACTCGTGCACCTGCCATGTTATTCAAGAATGCGTATAATTTAAGGTTGAATAATAATGAAAGGGTGAAAAGGGTTTAAATTATTCCAGAGAATCGTGGTATTATCAATATTTCCAATTTCTGTCTCCTTCCAGCGTGAATTTCTGCGTGAATTCTTATCTTAATAAAAGATGCAACTCGAATGAGCAATATTTGTTCAAGGCCGGATGTAAAGAAAAATTATAACAACCACAAATGAAAACTGCTCGAACGAAAAGACAGTGAAGATTAAAAATAATGAAAAACTCACGAAGGGAAGAAAGATGACGGCTGCAACTGAGTTTCCGGGTGGGTTTCGGTCTCTTAAGTTCATGCACTTGCAGCCGTTAAAACTGTGAGTTCTGTGAAACTTCTCCCCTGAGAGATATTTCTACGAGGAAGAAGGAAACAAGGTCTAATGGGAACTGTAACAGACGTGTGATCTGCAGGAAGTGTGGGGAAAACTTAACGAAAGACTTCTCCAGGTCACTGGGGATGACAGCGGGGAAACGTGTCAAATAACCAGGCTTCCTGTTTACGTCTTTTAGACTCTCCTCTTCTACCTTTGGGTGTAGAGGAAACCTATAGTTGTTTTTTTTTTAAAAATTATTTATTATTCCCTCTCTCTCTCTCTCTCTCTCTCTCTCTCTCTCTCTCTCTCTCTCTCTCTCTCTCACACACACACACACGCAAACACGTACCTATGCTTAGTAGTCCACAAGACTAGATAGATACACGCATTAACTCTTATTATTTACTAGAATAGTATAAGAACAGGAGTAAGGCTTTTGTAACCTTTATTGCTCTTACTGATTATAGACTGAATATAGACCTAAACACAGGGACAAGAAAAGTAGAAGCAGAAATGAATCATAATGGGAAAGACATTAATGGAGCTGAAACTGCATGGGATAGATTAGGATTGTGCGGCTTGGAGTGAGTTAGTTGCGGGAATATGCTTCCGTGGGGGATGATGAATGGCTACTTTGTGGGTACTTCCATTCACCAGGCATCTATAATTTAGGCTTTACAGCTGTATTATCTTCAACTGGCTTAAGGTCTAAAATTACTTAACTCATATTAATACAACGTCTAACCAAATATAACAGGATAACAGTTCTTTCTAACACAGTATTTTGTTGCTTGTTATTCACATTGTACGTTTATAAAGTCGTTTCAAATGATGATAAAGTCTTCAATCAATCACCCCTACACTACACTAAAATAAAATTTTAACACATCAGCGAAGGTAGTCGCCGTCGCCTTTTCGGCGCTAGATTCCTGATCTCTCTCCCACGGCATCTTCGCGCAGACTTAACGCCTTTTGTCAATCTGGTCGACTCTTATGTTAATGATTTGATATACTGTCTGATCTAGAGATCCTATTTCAAGATGTGGATGACCAATGGGAAATGTTGATGAATTCAATCAGTTTAGCTGCAGAAGCAATTATTCCCATATTAAAGAAAGTGGGTCGTAAGAAATGGATGACTGAAAATTTTTTTTTTACAACTAATGGAAAAAAGACGAATAAACAAAAATAATCCTGCCAAATTTTATGAAATTCACAGAAAAGTCAGAACATTTTGTAAAGAGGCACAAGAAGCATGGCTTGGGAAAAATTGCATAGAAATTGAAAAACAACACAACAGTAAAACTACCAAATTAATGCACAAAATGAATTCAAGTGCTTACTAATAAAAGAACACGTACATCAGCAGGCTGCCTAAAAACAAAAGATGGAACAATCCTAATAGAAAAAGATCAGATTTTACATGTATGGTTAGATTATGCGAAAATATTTTATGATGATAACAGGGAAGAACAGTATGCTATTCGAAATAACAATGAAGGGCGATCAATTTTGAAGATGGAGGTTCGGAATGTTCTTAACCATATGACAACTGGCAAGACCCCCGGTTCAGACAGCGTCACAACAGAAATGATTAATGCTTTAGAAGAATATGGAATAGATCAAGTCACCAGACTGCTGAACACAATATATAATACTGGAGATATACCTCATGAATTACGTAATTCTGTAATTTATTGCAATCCCAAGGAAATCAGGAACCTTGGAATTTGATCAACATAGAACAATTAGTAGAATGAGCCACATCACGAAGATTTTGCTAAGAATTATCATGCAAAGAGTTAGGAAGAAAATACAACCCGAAATAGGAGCAGAACAATGCGGGTTTGTAGAAGGCAAGGGTACAGTAAATGCTGTGTATATGCTGCGAACAGTTATTGAACGTTCTATAGAAGTAAACAAGGATATGCATCTTTGCTTTATTGACTACACAAAGGCTTTCGATAGAGTAAGATATGTCAACATGATAGAGATACTTGCAGATCTATAAATTGATGGGAAAGACCGTAGACTTGTAAAAACATATATTGGAAACAAGCTGCCATCATCATTGATAATGAAGTAGGTCAATATCAGCCTATTAAGATAGGTGTGAGACAGGGATGTGTAATGTCTCCAGATCTGTTTTCCCTGTATAGTGAAAATATGTTCAGAAATGTATAAGATAATATGAAAGAAATCATCATTGGAGGAAGAAACATCAATAACATTAGATATGCAGAAGATATATTGATTGCAGACAATGAGCAAGATCTGCAAAATTTAGTAGATGCGGTTGTTACACACAGTGAACAACTAGGGTTAGAATTAAATTGTAAGAAGACAGATTATGGTCGGCACTAGGAAGAACGAAATACCACACATTAATATACAGGTAAATGGGAATATTCTTAAACAAGTGAATCGGTACAATTATCTCGGAACAGTTATAACAGCTGATGGGAGATGCCTTGAAGAGATTAGAACAAGAATCGCCTTGGCGAAGGTAGCCTTTTGCAAGATGAAAATCATACTGACCAATAAAAAGATGTCAATTGCAACGAGAAAAAGAGTTTAGGTGCTACATAGAGCTTGTACTTTTGTATGTATGTGAAGCATGGACAATGAACAGTCAAGATGAAAAACAACATCTGATAGCTGTGGACATGTGGTTTCTGAGGAAAATGCAAAGAATACAATGGATAGACAGAAAAACTAACGACCAAGTCCTACAAGAAACAAAAGAAAATCGTAAACTGATTAGAGAAATTAAATGTAGACAGTCAACATTTATTTGGACATGTTATTGGAAGAAATAAATTGGAGAACTTGGTGACAACTGGCGAGATCGAGTGGAAGAGAACAAGGGGAAGACAGAGAAGTAAATGCCTGGATGGTTTTACCACGTGGCATGGTCGAGACAAGAATACTGAGCTGATCCACGATTCTGGTGATCGAGTGAAATGGCGAATCATGACCGCCCACGCTTACCGGCATGGCACATGATGGATGGACGGAGATAATTGTAACAGACTAAAGTAGATAATTGTAACATACTGAAGTAGATAATAGTGAAGGGTCTTTTACTTTGCTTATAGTGACTGATTACGACTGAAGTAGATTACAGTAATAGAGTTAAGTAGATAATAGGAATGACAATTTATAATTCACAAACACTATAACTAACTAATTAACTCTCTCTCTCTCTCTCTCTCTCTCTCTCTCTCTCTCTCTCTCTCTCTCTCTCTCTCTCTCACACACACACACACTCACTCTCTCACACAATCACTCCGTTAAAAGCAACGCTGGCCTTGGTTTGACAAATGACCATATCGACTATTCATAAGCCTTCTGTGACTCGCATATGATGTGTACAGGAGAACATCAAGCCTGTCCAGCCTCAATTAAACATACATATATGGTACATTTTGAAGGCTCGCTTATATTAAGATTGGGCCATCGGGATTAATTAAATATGTCAGACTTTTCCAGTACACATATAAAGATAGTGTTTATGCATCTACCCCAACAGGTAGATGATGTTCGCAAGGTTGTATTCTCACCAGAACCTGCGGTAATAGAGGCAATAATAAGAAATCAACAATATCACGCAAGTGATAAACAACACTTGTTCATGTGTTACTGGGGGTCATAAGGAAAACAAACAATAGTAACACTGTAATTGTAACCACGAGCGGGGCGTTAGCGAAGTTGATAGCGAGCTGCGATAAAAAAAGTCTTGAGCACGGTCTGACGCTGGTTCTACTCCGGGGCTTGTGGCCTGCGAATGTGAGGTACATACTGGCCACCTATTCCTGCATGCATTCAGGCCTACACAATCTGATGGCACTACCCCATCACTGACCCCTAGCAGGAAACTGCTACGGAAGAAATTAATTACAAAAACATGTAACTACCTTGCATGTCGTAACAGGAGACTAAGGAGGGTTGGCGTGAGACTGACTATCTAGTCTAGCAGACATCTTTAGCTGTAAAATCTACCCAATAGTCAACAAGTATACCATGGGCTTGGTGTCAGTTGGTTACCACCCTATGCTCCTCATCTCATCTCATCTCATCTCATCTCATCGTGTTCCTCTTCCACCTTGCGGTGTCGAGGTGAAGTATAAACAGCGGGAGAGTGCCCGCTTATGGGCTTCATGTATCGATACTCCCACGGACTCTGTTATTCCCTCCGTCCAACGTTTACGTGGTCAGCCTCTTCCTCAGCTTCCATCTGGTCTGTACATCATTGCTTGTTGTTGTATACTGTTAGTTGGTATGCTATGCTCCATCGGAAGATACAAGGCTGAAATGTCAGAGAGTTCTACAATATAGTCCCAACAGTTCCCACGATTCCCAATACAGTGAACATTTGTACGTGTGGACATTTAGAAATGGATCATTACCACCAATGGACAACAACAATCACCTTCAAATTAATAATCTTGTGAGGATAAAACCGTGAGCATCTGCTATTTGTGGCTGACTCAGTCACAGGATTATTAATCTGAGCCAGTGATGGACCCTAATATAACTTCTATTTGAGGTTGAACAAAGACATCTATGATCTGTTTAAGTCCCCGCTAATCACTGGTATCATGAAGGCTAATAGACTACAATGGCTGGGGCATATAGAAAGAATGGAAGATAATAGGGAAACAAACCTCGCTTACACTCAGGAAATAAATGACCGTAGACCCCGAGGTAGACCAAGAAGACGGTGGAGAGATAATACATGTACAGACCTACAAGCACTTGGAATCAACGACTGGCAAGAGAAGGTCCACCAGAGAGACGAATGGAGACGGATTGTATTTGCAGCAAAGAACCTCAATGGCTTGGAAAGCTGAAGAAGAAGAAGAAGATTTGAGGTTGAACGGGATAGGGGTAATGGTGGAATATAATTAGAATTCGAGAAGAAGATTCTCCTCCTCAGATTCTGACTTGACGCTCTATCAAGAAGATCACAAACTGACAGTGCAGTGGATGGCTCGCACTAAAAAACAACATACACAAGCAGAAATAGATACACCATAAGGGCCCCAAATATAACCAATCGAGAGCTCGGCGGTTGAACGGGACCAGCATATCTCTTTTTCCCATATATTGAATTGAATAGAAGAGGATCAAACAAGATTACCAATCTCGCCGTTTTGCTTGCCTTGTCACCAGCGCGGGGTATGACACAGGGTTCCCAGACTGAATTGTAACATTTTTTAACAAGCTACTCGCTATTTTTGTTAAAAGTAGGATTGTGTTATCAGACGGAGAAGACAGCTTTTACATGATCTTGCAGCCCGGTAGACAGCTGTGTGACAGCTGAGTCCGCCGCAGACGTTTTCAGACTGCAAATATAGTGATTGTAAGGGTGGCTTTCAGAAGATGAAGTCCATGATAAAGACGTAAGAAATGGAGACCGCGCGAAGTGTGCTGATCACGGGTATGACATTTTTGTCTCAAATGTATTGATCCGCTTATTAAGTTTACTCTGGAACTGGAATAGAGTAGTGGGTAGTGCACTCACCAACCAGTCTGGTGGACCAGGCTTGGGGCTGTTTTATTTTTTTTAACATGTACCACTTAGCTCCAGGGAATATTTGTTTCATTGATTTGGAGTCCCAAAAGATTTCATGGGAAGTAAAGGAAGTTGACGTAATACTGCTCATGCGCATGCTCGAATGAGAGTGCTGTTTGCCGAGCAAGGAATCATCACCAGTTCACAATTTCATCAATTCGTACAATAGTGACGACACAACTGGTGCGCAAACCAACCAATGAATTACTCGCACTCAACTATGCCGTAAACCAACTAGTGAACTAATCGATACAACTGAATAGTAAACCAATCAATGAACTACACGATACAACTGTATATTAAACCAATCAACTGAGTCGTAAACCAACCAGTGAAATACTCGATACACAATACAGTTCATTGTTCATGAAATACTCAATACAGTGGACTGAGTCGCTGCGGAAGTCTGTTGTCCGCAAAGTCACCTTCATCTTCGTCCCGGGACATGCGGGAGTCGAGGGAAATGAACGAGCTGATAAATTGGCTGGCTCTGCACCCCCTGTAGATGGCCAGCCCATGGATCGTGCCGATGTTATTAACGCCCTTAAAGATATGGCGAGAACAGAGGATTTGACGCCAGTGATTCCACATCGCTTTCCAGGATGAAAGACCTGGGAGTAAGAATCGGCACAGCCAGACGCGAGAGGTACATCGGGAAAACAAAGCGCCTCGTCAACCAACACAGAACTGGCACTATTAGCCACCGGACGCTGATGCATATGCTGGGGGGAGGATCTGAGCACCTATGGACATGTCCGGAGTGCAACGAAGATACCCCAACTGATAACTAACTAACTAACTCGATACAATAGAATAGTACACCAATCAATTAACTACTCGATACAACTGGCTAGTAAACCAATCAATGAACTGCTCGATACACTGGGTAGTAAACAGCCCAGTGAACTACTAGATATAACTGAGTCGTAAACCAACCAGTGAACTACTAGAGATGACTTAATAGTAAACCAATCAATGAACGACTCGATACAACTGGGTAGTAAACCAATCAATGAACTACTCGATACATCTGAGTATAAAACCAATCAATGAACCACTCGATACGACCGTGCCCTTAACAAACCAATGAACCAATAATTGCATATTCGAGGTCATTTGTTTCTCTATGCCGTTGAGCGAAATCGTTAATACGTGATTTTAAGGGAAGACAAACTATGACAGTGCCCATTGAAAGCACTTATATATTCAACGATTATTTAGAGAATTAGAACGAGCTCTTCGCCACAAGTCCTGGTAGTAAACTGTTGACAAATTTCGGAACATTTTCATTTTATTTTTTTGAAATGTCAGAGTACAAAATTCAGTTCTACAATGTAGTCCCAACAGCTCACATGAATCGACATACATTGAACATTTGTGTGTGTGAACATTCAGAAGATATGAGAGGAATCACCGTTGGTGATCATAACATCAATAATTTTCCATATGCGGATGATAAAGTATTTATTTCAGACTATGAACAGGATCTGCAACATTTAGGTGATGCTGCTATTGCACACAGTGAACAGTTAGTGTTAGATTTAGACTGTAAAAAGACTCAGATTATGGTCGTCAATACGAAGAGAGAAATACCACAAATTAATATACGGGTAAATGGGAATATTCGCAAACAACTGAATCGGTACAATTATCTCTTAACAGTCATTTTGTAAGGTGGAAGGAAAGTATACTAACCAATAATAAGAAGTCAGTTGTAACGAGAAAAAGAGTGTTGAAGTGCTACATAGAACCTATACTTTTGTATGGATGTGAAATGTGGACAATGAACAGGCAAATTGAAAAATGTGGAAATGTGGTTTCTGAGGAAAATGCAAAGTATACCATGAACAGGCAGAAAAACTATTGAGAAAGTCATAAAAGAAGAAAATGAAAACAGCAAATTGATTAGAGAAATTGGACGTAGACAGTCATAATTTTTGGGGCATTTTATGACAAGAAATAAACTAGATGACTTAGTGACAACTGACAAGATTGATGGGAAAAGAACAAGGAGAAGTAAATATCTCGATGGCTTGACCAAATGGCGTGGTCGAGACAAGAAGTACACAGAGCTGATCCATGACTCTGGTGATCGTGTGAGATGCATGGCACGTGATAATGATAAGTCCAAGGAAGCGTTCATTACCACGTGTTTCACTACTAGAGTATATGCATGACGGAGTATCTGCTGGGAAATAAAGAAGATAGTGTTATACACTAGCAAGTGACCACCAGTAGGTGGTCAGCGTGGATTTAAATTTCGTGTTCTCAAAACAAAAAACAACCGTCTTACAGCAACTGTTACCCTCTAGTGCGCTGTGGCGTAGGGTCAGTGAACACGTCACCCTGGCACACCGATGTGAGGGGTCGAAATCAGCTGTAGAGATTTGGAAGCAGACCGCCTTGCGTTGATTTCCATGGTATGGGCGTCGATTCTTCAGAAAACGATGGTCAACTACTGAAAGTAACAACTACCGGTCTCCATGGCCAAGAGATTAACGACGTTGTTCGTAATCCCGTATATCCACTTGCGGAAAACAGCTGCGCGAGTTTCGGCAGCGGATCACGCCACGCTGGTAATTTACGGGGATGTGTGAGCCGGTCATTCAGAAAGCAATGGCAAACTACTGAATGTAAAACTTGTCTAAAACATCAACAGCAGCTGGAAAATGCTGGTGTTGACTGCAACGCCTTGTAAGGGATATGCAACATAAAAAACCCATGTAAATTTAAAAAAAAAGCAAAAATATGTTAGGTTGATTGCGACGTCTTTTAAACGACTAACTATCCCTCTTTTAAGTTCTTTAACTACAGTTCATGTAAGTAGGAATCAATTTAAAGATCTGAAAAGTTTCCCCCAAGAACCAGAAAAAACAAAACATGTACCGAACAGTAGGTCAAGGGAATTCATCGTGCCAAGTGGCAGATATTATCAGCTTTCAGTGATATCAAGAATATAAGAGCACTTTAAAATATGTGGATAGGGACTGATGACACTTCTCCATTCATCATATACGGCAACTGTCCAATATTTCTTCCTAATAGGTTTCTGTGATTTAGGAAGAATCTCTCTCTCTCTCTCTCTCTCTCTCTCTCTCTCTCTCTCTCTCTCTCTCTCTCTCTCCCTGTGGGAAGGGGGTGTTGGCGTGGACATTTGGGTGTGGGCATGTGTGGGTGTGTATGTAAGTATCTATGTATATATGTAGGCTTGTGTATACACGTATACATAGGTATTTGTGAGTTTTGTGTATATGAATGTGCTTACATGTATGTAAGTATGTATGTAGGCAGATATGTATGTACTAAGTAGGTTTTTATATATAGGTATATATGATGGCATGTAGCTAGGTAGTTGATAGGGGGTAGAGAGGAAGGCCGGTAAGTGTGTTTATAGGTATAATTTTGTGTGTATATATATATATATATGTATATATCACATCCACCCATCCACACCCATACACCCACAACCACCCAATCACACTCACACAGACACACCCATCCACCTACATACACCCCCCCCCACACACACACACAAACACATACCCACACACCAGTCCTTCAGCTCAGCCAAATTTCGTGCGACATGTGTGGCCTTTCGCTAATTCAACATACCATATTAAATATATGTATAAATGTACCAACAGCATTGTCACTCGTTTAAATTCCAGAGAGAAGGTTGGACTCAACAAGCACATCTATAAAACTGATTATCTGTTGGGGTTATTGCCTGACTTTGGTCTACACTCCTCTCTTCTGTCTTCCCTTCCATATATCTACTTCTGTCACTCTCTCTATTATTCTCTCAACACATACTCCGACAACATTTCCCTTCAACATATAATAAAAGATTTATTAATAAAGAAAACTATGTCCGGTGTGTGTATGGATATTGTCTGTGTAGTTGCTATTGTATTCTATGGTTGTGGACAGAATGAACTCAGAATGTCTATCAGCTGTATCTTCTCGCCAGTCATTCTTCACGATTACAGGACATCACATCAAACAGGACAGAGCTCACCCGGGATGATCCGTAGGCTTGAATCTGATGGTAAATCCGTTAGTGAAATGAAAACAAACTGTTCACCACTGATTCACCGTATTGCTATAAAAGTCCCGTAAGTTTATGACTGTGCCCAAATCGGTTTCATGATATTAAGTATCCATCATCAAAAAAGAAAACACCACATTGTCAATGTTCTTCCTATTGTCTATTATGATTATCACTATTGTCTTTGTCTATTCCTTCTACCCTATGTATGCAAGTCGTATGTAGGTTGAAGTCTCTGCTTGCCCCACCTTAACATCTTTTTCTGTTTAGGAGCCCCCCGTGGTATATGCGTGTTAGCATACAGTCTTCTGTATTTTACTTGATGTTAGTATTTGTTCATCTGAACGAACTGTTTAGGTTCTTTCTGGATCTAAGTATGTACTTTATTGGTTCACGTAGAGTAGGTTTTTTCTTTCTTCTCTAATGTCCCTAGAAACTGGGAACCTGTGGATGAATATAACAAGTCGAGTGGTAAGCGTCCGCCCCTTACTCCTAACTTATGCAAGTGTCCTTCTCCAGCCATAATGACAAGGCTTTCGAAGTCACCATCCGCATAAGACATAAGAATTCACCTCAGTCTAAAACACCCCCTAATAATATGTAATGATAAAGGTAATACACGCTCATCTATATTCCTATTCTAAAACGATATTTTAATATACCTTATACACATCTATGTTCCTTTATAGAATTAATGTAGATCCACGAATCGAAATTACTCCGCAGCCAAGCACTTTATCCCATTATAAGGGAGGATATTTCTTTTCATTACAGGACACATAATTCTATCTTTCCGTCCAGTTGGGGAACACACACTAAACTGACACAAAGACGTGGCCACTCTCTTTAGATCATCTTTGTCCCATCGTCCTTGACATTGTTGGACAAAGCAAATTCAGACTTCATTATCCCTGGTCAGTGGAAAATTCCAGATCTGGGCTTTTCCGTATATCCCTACCTCCAGAACGCAATAGACTGATCCATGATGCTGTCTCTCTTTGTCACTACCCAAATTTTCCACTCGACAGTTACCTGTCCGGTTAGTCGGCTATTCCTGTCTTGACCCACATACACATGCGCTTGGTCACTCCTTGGTTAACCCTTCTCCTACCTGGGTATTCTGATCTGTAAGTTATCAATGAATCATTAACCTGCAGTCTTTTCCGTGACATAGGCCCCCTCTTAAGAGATTAGACCGCGTCGAATCTTTCTCACTGTAGGTTTGATTCCCATGATCCACAACCCTAGTCTTCTTCCTCCGGAGCTGGATGTCTGGATAAAAAAACTGCTCCTATATTCTCCTTCCCAAAATATTCCACTGTGAAGTCCCGTTGCAGCAACAACGTCCATCACATCCATCGTGCGTTGAGCTTCTGCGAAGTAGCTATTAACATCACGTGTTGATGATATGATTGGATCCTCACCTTGCTCACTTCATTTTCCAGTAGGCGCTCTAATTGACACCCTACTATACTACTAACGACTGAAACTAGTGTTGGCTCCTCGCTCCTGTACGTTCAGTCGACCTACTTTCGACTTGCGTCAGCGACGGCTCACAATACAAACGGATTGTCCCATCCTGATTGTAACACTGCTTCCATGTCCTCTTGGTTTCCCCCGGCTTTTCCGCTGGGGATGTTCCGCCTCGTCCTCGTCGGACCGAGTCGTCTTTCCCAAACCTCCTGGGCTTTTGCTTCCAGGACCATCTTGGGCGATGTTGTATCTGGTCAGCCAATCTTTGGTTGGAGTCCTGGGTAATTCTCGCCTTTCCCGACGTTACCCACCCCTTCTGAACTTGGCTACCGGTGAAACTTTCACTCTTGTCCTTTCCCTGACTTGTGATTTCCCTCCTCCTGTCGTTGGGTAAATCTGACCTATCACGTACTGTCCCATAGGCCCTCCTATGTTGTACTGGCGATCTCTGGTCTTCGTCTGGACTGGTAACCGTTGTCCTAATGGCTGCCATCACCATAAAGTGTGAAGCTTTGCTCCCGGATCTCTCCTCATATTTCCTAATGAGATGTCTAGGGAGATTTTTCTTCTCTTCCCCGATCCGTATTTTGTAGATGTTCTTGGACACCACCTTTTCCACAGGATAAGGTCCTTTCCATCCTACTTGGAGTATATTGGTCTCTGCTGGACTCCACACTTCCACTTTGTCTTCCACTTTAAGAGCTAGTTTCCTCTTAATTCGCTTGTTGGGTGGTGCTCTCTGGCACTCCGAACAAGACTTCACCCACCGGCGGACATCTCCGGTCATTCTTGGCCAGCAATAATGGCCGGATATTTGCTGCAAGGTCTCTCTGACACCCATATGTCGATTCTCGCCTATGATGTGTCCACTCTGAAGAATGTGAGGACGGTGGGTCTCTGGAACCACCCACTGCTCATGCAGGTTATCTCCCCTCCCAGCTCTCCGATAGAGTAGTTGTTTCTTCAGAAAGTACTGTCCCCGTTCTGGTGGCTCAGCACTTCTTTGCAGCTTCCTGTAGCAAGGATGCAACGTAGTATCCTTCCTCTGGGCAGTATGCAATTCTCCTATCTCCGAGTTGTCGCATAGTGTCTCTGCCTCTTTTTCCTCCCCTTGAGATACACTGACTACTGTTCCCTTGTGGGTTTGCTGTTTGGGCATCCCCAAAAAGACATATTTCGTGCCAATGATCATTGGAAATAAGGAGTCAGATAATACAGCAGCTGGAATAATGCCCGTGACGTACCTGGATTTGATCTCCACCTTGGCGATTGGCAGCGTCATGGTAACAGCACTCCTCATTGCCGGCTGTATCTCTATGGTCTCCCCTGTAAGTTGGTCTGGGCTTACCAAGCTGGCGTCCACCACCGCTTCCCCATCCAAACCTGTATCATAGAGACAAGCAACCTGCTGGCCATTGACTTCAATAAGTTCAACCACAGGTGGTCTCTCTTGGTCCTGAGTGTCTTTCATCTCCTTGACCGTTTCCTTGCCTTCCTCTTTTGATTCCTCCAGGTTGGTTATGCAATTGGCGTGTTTGGCCTTGCATCTGCAGTCCACAATATTAGGTGTTGTCGACTGGCAGTGTGTGCACTCTGTTCCCTTCCTAGGTTTCCGTGTGTCCTTTTTGTTCCTTTCTCCTTCGCCGACCTCAGCCTTGTCTGTGATCACCGATGTAGGAATCACCTTGCATGCTGCGAAGTAAGAACTTTTAGGTTTCGATCTGCAGTCTTTTGTGTTGTGGGAGGCCGCCCTACAAAATGAACACCATTTTTCATACCACTGTCGTTTCGCTTGAGAATTCGAGGTGTTCTGGTTTCCTTCCTTCACCTTCTCTGAACTCTCCTCTGTGTGCTTTATATAAGGTTCCACTTTTCCTCCTTCCCAGTTTTTAGGTTTCTTTTTCTCTGTTTTCTCCTGACTTTTGGATGGTGTACTTAGTTCCTCCGTTTCACCATGTACTTCCACGAATCGTTCCGCCAGCTTATTCACCACATCAATCCGTTCCGCCCCTTGTTCTCCTAAGAAGGTTCTGAGAGGTTTCGACATTTGCTTTCGCATTTGGTCTACCACCATCATCTCTTCGAGACTCTCATAATCCCTCTGGAATTCTGCCAAGTCCATCCATTTCTGTAGATAGGATTTTAGCCTCAGACTGTAGGCGGCGAATAGTTCTCCCGGCTCTCGTCTAGACGATCTAAACTTCTTCCTATACGTTTGTGCGGTGATGTCATAATGCTTCATCAAAGCTGCTTTTAATTCCTGGTAATTATTTTCCTGTCCTGGTGGTAAGCGTGTGTACACGTCAAATCCCGAACCGATTAAACCCTGG
The DNA here is from genome assembly GCA_014155875.1 of Cepaea nemoralis. NCBI lineage: Eukaryota > Metazoa > Mollusca > Gastropoda > Stylommatophora > Helicidae > Cepaea > Cepaea nemoralis. Next base: position 75,958 of record JACEFZ010002707.1, read on the forward strand.
GATAGTTTAAGAGCCCATCTGCCCCTATCCAGCCCCATAGCGACTGACATTGCTTCGAAACGAGATGCGTACTGGTCAAAGCGTTCCTTAGACTGATCGTAGACAGCTAAGGGAAACTTCATGGCATGGTAACCATGTCCACTCATATGGGTTGCACCAGGTGACGAAGAATTTCCTTCCACTCCATCTATTTCTCCCTTAGTTTGTGTCTTGAGCTCCAGTTCTCGCATGCGGTATTCATGTTCCCTTATCTTGTGGGCTTCTTCTGCTTCCAACTGGGTCTTCCGCTCCTCCCTTTCCGCTTGACGAAGTTCTCTCTCTCTTTCTTGTATGTAATCCGTTAGCTCGGAACCAGCTAAACCAATTGCCTCCCCGTTGGCCCTCAGTTCAGCTGTAGTTACTTTAGGAGTTGCCATAGTTACAGCAGATAAGTCAGCACGTTGATCAAAGACACCTCCAAGCAGTAAAGAATACTCACTATAAACCGATACTCTACCTAGAACCTATATCATTTATCTATGTCTATTAAATATTATAAATCTCCAACACCATACAGTACATCACAACCACTCTCTCATCCACAAGAGGAGATATAGGATAAAGACTTATGTAGACGTGTGACAGTGTGATTAGGTATGTAATGTCTCTTACCACCTATCCACATTCACTCTGTCTGGAACTTTCTCACTGCAAAGTCACCAGCCTTAATGAAATGTTTCTACCATAAATGTAATGGCACCATATATCCAATGGACGTCCTTCCATTAAAAGTCATCAATGTATACTTCTATTTATTCCAATCAGTATGTCCCAACATGTAGGTACTCCGCTATGCCTGTGCCAATATGCAGGTCATATGGGTATAATGTATGTACGTATCCCGCTCGCTCCACCAATTATGTCACTCGTTTAAATTCCAGAGAGAAGGTTGGACTCAACAAGCACATCTATAAAACTGATTATCTGTTGGGGTTATTGCCTGACTTTGGTCTACACTCCTCTCTTCTGTCTTCCCTTCCATATATCTACTTCTGTCACTCTCTCTATTATTCTCTCAACACATACTCCGACAACATTTCCCTTCAACATATAATAAAAGATTTATTAATAAAGAAAACTATGTCCGGTGTGTGTATGGATATTGTCTGTGTAGTTGCTATTGTATTCTATGGTTGTGGACAGAATGAACTCAGAATGTCTATCAGCTGTATCTTCTCGCCAGTCATTCTTCACGATTACAGGACATCACATCAAACAGGACAGAGCTCACCCGGGATGATCCGTAGGCTTGAATCTGATGGTAAATCCGTTAGTGAAATGAAAACAAACTGTTCACCACTGATTCACCGTATTGCTATAAAAGTCCCGTAAGTTTATGACTGTGCCCAAATCGGTTTCATGATATTAAGTATCCATCATCAAAATGAAAACACCACATTGTCAATGTTCTTCCTATTGTCTATTATGATTATCACTATTGTCTTTGTCTATTCCTTCTACCCTATGTATGCAAGTCGTATGTAGGTTGAAGTCTCTGCTTGCCCCACCTTAACATCTTTTTCTGTTTAGGAGCCCCCCGTGGTATATGCGTGTTAGCATACAGTCTTCTGTATTTTACTTGATGTTAGTATTTGTTCATCTGAACGAACTGTTTAGGTTCTTTCTGGATCTAAGTATGTACTTTATTGGTTCACGTAGAGTAGGTTTTTCTTTCTTCTCTAATGTCCCTAGAAACTGGGAACCTGTGGATGAATATAACAAGTCGAGTGGTAAGCGTCCGCCCCTTACTCCTAACTTATGCAAGTGTCCTTCTCCAGCCATAATGACAAGGCTTTCGAAGTCACCATCCGCATAAGACATAAGAATTCACCTCAGTCTAAAACACCCCCTAATAATATGTAATGATAAAGGTAATACACGCTCATCTATATTCCTATTCTAAAACGATATTTTAATATACCTTATACACATCTATGTTCCTTTATAGAATTAATGTAGATCCACGAATCGAAATTACTCCGCAGCCAAGCACTTTATCCCATTATAAGGGAGGATATTTCTTTTCATTACAGGACACATAATTCTATCTTTCCGTCCAGTTGGGGAACACACACTAAACTGACACAAAGACGTGGCCACTCTCTTTAGATCATCTTTGTCCCATCGTCCTTGACATTGTTGGACAAAGCAAATTCAGACTTCATTATCCCTGGTCAGTGGAAAATTCCAGATCTGGGCTTTTCCGTATATCCCTACCTCCAGAACGCAATAGACTGATCCATGATGCTGTCTCTCTTTGTCACTACCCAAATTTTCCACTCGACAGTTACATGTCCGGTTAGTCGGCTATTCCTGTCTTGACCCACATACACATGCGCTTGGTCACTCCTTGGTTAACCCTTCTCCTACCTGGGTATTCTGATCTGTAAGTTATCAATGAATCATTAACCTGCAGTCTTTTCCGTGACAAGCATATTGTTGATTCTTGTCTTGTCTTGTCTACACGATCGTTCGTAAATGAATATATTTTCTATTCTATGTCCTATACAAGAACATCTTGCTAGCTATATTCTTCCAGAAATGAATCCTGCAATTTTTCGTTTCGTTGAATCATCCATATTTTCAAAATGCCTATACCGTTATATGCTGCTTGCAACGATCCATTAGCCTGCAACATTCACTGTATGGGCTGCCCAATTAGCTTCACATTGATTCCTGTGTTCCGTGGTCGATTCTCTTGTGTAATTGCTATATCAATACCAGTAACCGCAGAGTTGTTCTTCTATAACTGCCTTACCCAGAAATATCAATTGGGGAACACTTGAGGCCACTAAGGCAGTTCAGAAATAAACACACAAGTATTGTTTGGATCTCACAGAAGTAGAAAAAGTAAGTCGGGATTATAGGACGCAATAGAGAGCATAAATATAGAAAGCTATAGTTACCGACCGGGATTCCGGCCTTCCACATTCAGTGTCTAGTTGGTCATGCGTCAAATTATACTTGTTCATTCAGCGAGGCGCTGTCGTAGTTTGGAGGTGACATTCGAATGCCGGTCGGTAATTATAGCTTTCAAAGTTTATGTTGTCTATTGCGCCCTCTGCAAACGGTTTATTACCTCACTTCCCCACCAACGCTGACTGCGTTAAAGAATATACGCCAACGGTTTATTGCCTCACTTACCTACCAGCGCTGACCACGTTAAAGTGAATACGCAAACGGTTTATCTTCTTCCAATAACGAAAGAAGAACAAAAGCCCTGTGTCTGTCGGTGTATTTATAAATATATTAGCTCCCAGATGATCACTCCATGTCACGATATTTCTTGTGTTTTATCAATTGTTGCTAACGGCTTTTGTTACCACAGGACACTTAGATGACTAATCAATGTAGGGATGCATTTTGTACTATAGTTTCTTCATAAATGTGAAACACCTTGAATCTGTTTGAACAGCAATACAACTCGACTATCAGTTTCCTTATAAATGTGGTTGATTCTGTTTGAAGAGCAACACAATTTGACTAGCAGTTTTGACAGATAATCTGTTTCAACTTGTGTAAAGCTACAAACGGCTGATCTTTCTTTTATTTGCAAGTATGGGAATGTCCCAAGTGCTGTGATGTTTGGTCTTGATTCAACTCAATTCAACTCAACCCATCTCAACTCAACTCCTCTCAGCTTAACTCAACTTAACCCACCCCACCCCTTTTCTGTCTTCTCCACTTCACTCCATCCACCCCAACCGCACCCCAAGCCACGTCACGCCAGCCCACGACTTCCCACTCCCACCACCCAACCCAACACAACTCAAAGATGTATATGGATTTCTTGTGCTGATCATGCTGGAGTGTAAGGTAACGAGCTAGCGGATCCGGTGACGTCAGGAGCGCCAGAAGCTGAAACACTCACGATGGACGAGAGGGCTTTCTGAAGACTTTCTATGAATGGGACTGCTCGTTGAAGATAAAATAACAGAGGAAACAACATATCGGAAGATGCTTGAGTTTGATGTTAAGTGTGGATCCTAAATCCACAAAGGGTTGGGGGGGGGGGGGGCGGGGGAAAGAGGAACGTAAGGGGAAATTACCTCTACCTTGTTTACAATAGGAACAATCAGCATCTATACTCTACAACATTTGCGACGGAGATGAGGTATCCATGAACTTGTCCAGAGTGGCATGATGTGAATATTTAGAATAAAGAAACCAATAATCTCCTTGGCGAAGGAGTTACGGACCCGATTCGAAATTCCGTATACCCGGGTTCGAAACATAGTGGTACTGGTTTTTTAAAAAAAAAAAAAGGTATAGGTGCCGGTCGTTCAGAAAGCAATGGCAAACTACCGAACGTAAATTTGCCAAGGAATCACGAATAGCCAAAATTCTGGGATTGACTGCTACGTCCTGTGAAGGACATGCAACTAATTTTGTTTTTAAAAATTAATAAAAAAAAGACAATACAAAGGCATTACGTATAATAATTTAAAAAATAAACCCACCCTACCATCTCCATTCTCCCCTCCCTGGAACAGACACCAAAGGGTCAGATAGTTCTTATTACCATTCAAAAACACTCTGGGAACAACAGATAAATCAATATAATCCTCTTCGACAACAATGAACACACAAAATAGCATCAATAGGGACTTTTTTTGTACAACGCTCTCGTCTAGACATTTCTACTTTGCTCAGTAATACTTCTTGTCTGTACATATTTTTGCTATGGTCGCAATGGTGCGGATTTGCGGTGGCATAGTGGTTAGTGAGCTTGACTGTCAAGACAGACGTCTGGGTTCAACACCCAGCAGAGCCAGGGTTATTTTTCCCAACAGGACGGCTCTTAGGTCGCCCAGTCTCGTCAAAATGGATACCCGACAATTTTCAGAATTCTCTGGGAAAGAAAAAAAAGACGAGGAAAACGAATCAGCATCCCACCTCATATGTCGTTGTCTAGAATACGTGAATGCTTAACCCTTCACACCCCAACGGCTGTATATGCTGGACGACTACCTTGACCTTATCGATGTTCGTGGCGTATGATTGATTTCTGTTTGTAGGATCTTAAATGTAACAGTATTCACAATTCAGTTCACGAAGATGGTGTCGGGCAGCAGAATTGCTCCTCTACTCATTGCTGACTCAGTAATTGGATAGAATGAGATGGACTTGTCATACGGTGAATAGTTTTCCGTTGCTGCTTGCAGGGAACGAATTGCTTCATGTGGTTACTTTATTTGTAATATTCTGTTCATCCAGTATGACTTCTATATGTTTTTTGTAAAATGTGACTGCCTTGACTGCTGACTCCGCCAGTACCTATTTTATGTGCTTTTTGCGTACAGTTTTTGAAACTATGGTTGCTGTAAAGTAATGAAACGTGCTGCTTGCCTGTAATTTTCTCTCTCTCTTTCTCCCGAACTCTCAGATCTCACTTTACTGCCTCTCTCTCTCTCCCTCCCTCCCCCCTCTCTCTCTCTCTCTCTTCCTCTCAATGTCTGTGTGTGTGTGTGTGTATGTGTATATATTATGTATATATGTATATAGACTGGATGAAAGCGTATTTGGGTTGCGTCTCTTTGCTTAACGACTTTGTGTGTGTGTGTGTGTGTGTGTGTGTGTGTGCGTGCGTGTATGTGTGGAGTGGATGAACAAACTGATAGTCATCATGTTCTGCATAGTTTTCTTCTGTGCGGGTCGACAGACAGATGCACTGTCCCATGGGGACAACAGCAAACTCCAGGCTATGTGAAGCTGGGCAGATACTCCACCGGACACACTTCGTGAAGTCACCTGTAATCATCAAACCAAGCGATCACAACAAGAAGGGGGCTAGATGACCAGCATCCTTTCATCGTTATCTTTCTTTCTGACAAACTCCCCAAAGAAAATCGGAAAAGTTGTTGTGTTTATTTTAGAGGCTAGTTGGCTTTCAGAACAGTTGTGGTGAGAACATTCAGTCCTACCACTACCGGGAATCGAGGTACTATTTGATAGGCAAGAGCACTTACAAGTATGCTACTGTACCATAGGAGGAGGAGGAAGAATAAGATGATGATGATGGTGAATGATGAAGATAATGATGATGACGATGAAGAGGAGAAAAAGAAGAAGAAGAAAGGGAGCAAGAGGTGAAGGAACAGGAAGGGCAGCGGAAGAATAAGGAGACTATAATGAGGAAAAGAAGGAGGACGAGGAGGATGGTGAAGAAAACAAGAAAACCATAATGATCCTGACAATTATGTTGATCATGTTGATAACGATGATGATCCACATACACGAGATTATGCATTTTGCTAGAGCTCCAGACAGTGCTAAATGTGGCAGCAGTATCAACGCCAACATATTAAGGCCTCATGCTAGTTGGAAGAGAAACAAGACGCAGAGACACAAGCTCTCCACAAATGTCAAGTCTGATCAAGATTCTCAGGATGAAAACTTATAGCTGCCCGTGGGACCTTTATAGCGACTTGCAAATCTAAATTAACAAACCGAAATCTAGTAACAACCCATTTTATGTCCGCTGGACATACTGTACAGTACAACAGTAACACACAAGATGTCCCCATTACGCGTCATGATGGCGGCCCGTCCTCTCATGGCAACTGGCTCAAGGGTTTCAGACAGTTTCGGGTAATGCTAGTAAAACTAATTTTCCTGCTAGAGAACAAGATTCCCGCGGTTGGGCGTTAGAAGTGGGCTGCGCTTTGTGTTCTAAAAATGTTACTTGTGCCTAGAAGAGTCGCTAAATCCAATATTTATGCCAGAAAGTGTGGAGGTATACAACGAGGGCGATGGCAAAGATTGAGATCAGCAATGTTCAGATACCCAATAAATGTGATAGGCGAACAGCCATACAACAGCCAGGATGAATAAGAACACAAAAAGTTGGTATCTAAACATAAAAAGAGGAAGGATGAGAGAAAGCACCCAAACTAAAACAAAAAGATATAGAAAGAAAGGGTGAGAGAAGTGACTACGTGAGTGCTGAGACTATCTAATTGGGGAATACAACAATACAAAAATGCGAGATGAAGAAATGATAACACTTTAGTTTGACTAGAAAGGATTGTCATCATCACATTAGTTCTTCTTCTTTTCGTTCATCCGGAGTGTTTTTTTCAGATGTGATTGCGGTGTGTCTGTTATGCGCCCTTGGGCCGAAATCCGTAGGCCAACACATCCGACGACAGCGTGCTTTTTTGACCAGGTAGCATTCCTGGGAGACTCTCACTTTTGTGGTGCCATCTACAACCCAGCTGGCCAAGTTGGAACGGTCGAAGACAACGGTCATCCCTCAGAGGAAGGCAGGGACAGTCCATAGCATTTTCCGCCATCCAAGGCTGCTTCCATATTTGCAGGGCCGACACATAGCGCCCTGGTCCTGGGCTTACCGAGGGAATCGTCACGTCCTGCTCATGGCTGCTTTAAATCCTCACTTCAACATATTGGGCGTTCCTTCACCACGGGCCGCTCCCGCACAAACCAGGCCAGTCTGCAGACGGTATCCACTCAGCGAGTTTTCGGTTCGGACATGTGCTTGTCTCTGTGCCCTTCAGAGCTGTTCCAGGCACGAAGGACATTAGGAGAACTACCTAGTCAGAGCTGTTCCGAGCAAGAGCGGCATTCGGAAACAAGGTAGTTTTTCCTAGCACGAGGGAAGACTAGTTAGAGCTTTTCCGGTCACGAAAGACATTTCACTCGGACGTAGTTGCGTAGTGCCATTTTTATTTTGCCGCCCGTAGGCTGACACTTCCGGCTTCAGCGGGCATTTTTAATGAGGTTAGCCTTCCTCAGGTTCGAGACAAGTTAGACTCTTATTTCGACTTCCACACAGCAAGCTTTTCCTTTGGTCTGCCACGTAATGGATTCGCAAGCCAGGCGTTCCATTTCGTGTCATCGAGACAATTTTCCACCTTTGACTACACTCACTCCATGAGTACGGTTAAAGACTTTCATCGGAACGTGCGACCGAGGTGTTTTTCCACCTTTTAGTACTCGCTCACGAGGTAGGCTACATGTGCTGCCGGCTCAGCACCTTACCTCCGTACAGCAGTGAGCGAGAAACGGCCAGGCCCTCTCATCCGGGGATCCCTCATATCCCCCAGCTGAGAGCCTTCGGACAAGTATCTGAACTGGGCATGTAGCGTGCCCAGTATCTCACCTCCATTATCGGTGGAGGCGTTTGTGTAAGTATCTGGACCAAGATTGTGGCTTCGTGCGCCGGAGCTTAAATTTTGACTGTTATCCTCAGTCTACCTGCAGAGCAGCAGGTTGTGTCTCTCTTAGTCTGGTCCCTATCCCATATGCTGTCCGATATGTAGTTTTTCATCCATCGGCAAGCACATGGGGTCGATGGGACACGCAAGCTCCCCCACCACGGCAAGGTGGAGACACATCGGGGGAGTACATTAGTTCTAAGACTGGCATTTGTATTCATCTGGTCATGTGACTTCACTGTCCCATATTTTAATCGCCTCCCGTCAGCTCTGCAAGCATCTGAACCCTGATACTTTTGCATGAATCCACCTATCAATAGTAACCTCCACATATCGTATGTAAGCCTCCATTATCATACATTTCTAAATATCGACATATCTTACGAAACATTCAATGTAAACCTCCACATATCAGATGTAAACCTCCACTTCTCAAACTTTTGTAAACATGACGTAACTAACGAAACGAAACCTTCACAGATAAGATGTAAACCTTCACATATCTGATGTAAGCCTCAACGTATTATATATACATGTCAACGTATCTTTTTCTTATTTCGTCCGGTATTTGTTTGTTCAGGTCTACATATCCGATTTTTTCCCCTGCCATTTGTTGACCGGACTGGCAAACCCGAGTGTTTCCAGGGACGTCCCACATTCTCAAAGTTTTAACGCCATCAAATAGTGATACACCGATTGGCACATTGAGAACACCCGCAAGAGTGCCTATCGGCCCTTAAAGGAAGGCAGGGGCAGATCATGGGTATTCCGTCATACAAGGTGGATGTCAAAACTGGCACACACACACACACGCACGCACGCATGCA
>JACEFZ010002707.1:90000-95174 GCA_014155875.1 Cepaea nemoralis
AGGAGTAGGAGGAGGGAGGAGGGATTAGGAGGAGGGAGGAGGAAGAGGGAGGAGGAGGAGGAGGGAGGAGGAGGAGGGAGGAGGAAGAGGGAGGAGGAGGAAGGAGGAGGGAGGAGGAAGGAGGAGGAGGGAGGAGGATGAGGAGAGAGGAGGAGAGAGGGGAGGAGGAGGGAGGAAGAGGGAGGAGGAGGGAGGAAGAGGGAGGAGGAGGGAGGAGGAGGGGGAGGAGGAAGAGGGAGGAGGAAGAGGGAGGAGGAAGAGGGAGGAGGAGGGAGGAGGAAGAGGGAGGAGAAGGGAGGAGGAGGAGGGAGGAGGAGGAGGAGGGAGGAGGAGGAGGGGAGGAGGAGCGATGAGGCGGATGGAGAAGGAGGAGGGAGGAGGAGGGAGGAGGAAGAGGGAAAAGGAGGAGGGAGGAGGAAGAGGGAAAAGGAGGAGGGAGGGGAGGAGGAGGAGGAGGGAGGATGAGGAAGAGTGAGGAGGAGGTGGAGGGAGGAGGAGGAGGGAGGAAGAGAGAGGAGGAGGGAGGAGGAGAGGTTAGGAGGAGGGAGGAGGGGGAGAACGGAGGAGGGGGAGAAGGGAGGAGGAGAGGGAGGAGGAGAGCGAGGAGGAGGGGGAGGTAGGAGGAAGGAGGAAGAGGAATAGGGAGGAGGAGGGAGGAGGAGGAAGAGGATGGAGGAGGAGGGAGAGGGAGGAGGGGGAGGGGAGGAGGAAGAGAGTAGAAGGAGGAGGAGGAGGGGAGGAGGATTATAACGCATATGCCTGTAGTTAACTGTCTGTCTGTCTGTCTATCTGACTGTCTGTCTGTCTGAGCCGGCCCAGCTTCACCCAGTCCCTGGTGGGGAGCATCTAATTTAATTCATATAAGTAGTCATATAAGCTCCCGTTCCTGACTATCTGTCTGTCTGTCTGCCTGTCTATCTATCTGACCCGGCGTGGCTTCGCCCAGCTCCTGGCGGGGAGCGTCTCATTAAATTCATACAACAAAATAAAGTAACTTAAAAGAATGTCCTTCCACACAACATCCATTATTTCTAATGAAAACCGCTTCTAATCACCTGCATGACTGTAAATAACTTCGTAAGCATAAAAAGATGAGTTACAATGTTATGCATTATGCATTATTTTTATGAAAACTTTGAAAATGGCTTAAAGATTGTATCATTATTTATTATAACTCATATGCCGGTACATAACTACAGACAAAGAGTTTATAAATCTTTGAAAACGATGCAACAATATGACTATAGGTTATACAGCAATGTTATTAAAAGTTATGCCCCTTGAAATAACGTTTCTAGAGTTAAGTCCCCTCGCTGTATATAAATTACAATGTAAAATGAAAAATTAAATAATATTAAGTAAGTAGCCGATTTCACACTAAAAAATATCACAGTTGGCTGCGCTGGAATGAAAGGAAGACGTGTAGAAAATTTCATCTCAATCGGATGGGCCATTCGCGAACGCATAAAGGACATACACACACACCCACCCACACACATCCTTATATATATATATATATATATATATATATATATATATATATATATATATATATATATATATATATATATATATATATATATATGTGTGTGTGTGTGTGTGTGTGTGTGGGTGGATTTTGGGGAGAGGATAGACTGAAGGATGTGTAGGTAGGAAGGCAAGTAGGTGTGTATGTGTGATTGTTCAGAAAAGATTAAAAAAATACATTTTTACGCCATGAGGTGTACTGGGTATATAGTATATGGTGCTAGCCCCGTATTTTAAAGACCAATAAGCATTCGATAGATGTGTTCAATACGATTCCGACCGCCATCTCTTGGTCGAAAATTTCCGCCCACCCAATTTAGACTGGTGGACCTCGGGCCAAGGTCAGTGAGAAAATATCCCTCTCAGATGTTTCACTGACCGTGTTAGATAGTGTGTGACGTGTTCGGTCACCAAAATATGGCTCATACAATCTACGCCCGAAATGTCTTAATGGGTCGAGAAGAGCTGATTGATTGATTGATTGATTGATTGATTTAGGAACCGACATCACAGCATTCGGGACATTCCCATAAGAGAAGAGCTTTAGTAATTTACTGCCGAATTATTATTATTATTATTATTATTATTATTATTATTATTATTATTATTATTATTATTTTAAACTGAGATACGATTGCGACATGTACATGATGATGATGATGATGACGCAGAATCCATCCATCCATCATGTGCCATGCCGATAAGCGTGGGCGGTCATACTTTGCCATCTCACTCAATCACCAGAGACGTGGATTAGCTCCGTGTTCCTGGCTCGACCATGCCACGTGGCCAAGCCATCCAGATATTTACTTCTCGGTCTTCCTCCTGGTCTCTTCGCTTCGATCACAGAATAAACTGTATAAAACTGTACTTCTGAAAAGTCAATACTGCACACTTCCCTGACTTGCGCTTAATAGACAAGTAAGGCCAAAGGTTGCCAGTTTTTGCCTGGTTCAGTGTTTAAGAATATTTATCATAAACTGCTCTCTGTTTGTAGGAAGTCCATCATCTTTACTGATTTCTCTTCCTTTTAATTAACAACCAGCATGTTTCTGTATTGATTTTCCCTTTCCTATCCATATTTCCTGCCTGCAACGTGTGTACAATGCACATCGAAAAACGTTTCACTTGGTTAGCTATACGAGAGGTCTCAGTATTGACAGATCTTGAAATGTACCTCTAGCCAATCGAAATCTTTACTGTGAATTATAGTTTTACCACACGTGTTCTGACGTTGGGATTTATTACAACTGGAATACTAATAATTTTAAAGAATGGAAAACAGAACACAGGGAACATCTAAAGGTCAAATCAATTCTAAGACGCCAACCAAAGTGCCAAAAAGCCATTTTCCGGAATTTAGTGCTAAAAAAATGCCAGTCATACAACCCTGGCCTAAATCGCAAGAGCGGAAGTGCATTATATGTGAAATGAAATGCGCATGAAAAGCAACTGGCTTAACTAGAAGCGACAGAATTTGAATTGTGATATCATAAATATTACAGACACCACTATCTACATAGAACTGATACAGACAATAAATAGTGGTGGTTCGAATAACGTGTGAGAATGAAGTCCATTCAGCTCCCGCGCTGTGCCTAAAGCCAAGGACGCCTGGTTATAAAGACCAAGAATCACAGAAATAGATCTGATTAAAGTCATACTAAACAAAATCAATACAGTTGGGACGGCACATTTGATTTAAGTTCAAACGACCTCATATCCTTAACAGCAAATGTGGACCACGGACCATCATCCATACAGAAGTACCACACTGCTAAATATAGCCAAAGACATAGCACTACAAAACCGTAATCTTGACCTATGCATAGACTGGCGGGGCTAACGTAAAGGACATCCTGGAGCACACACGATCCCTGCACTGTCGGGGCTGTCTAGATTATGCACATATCGTCCTGTTATTATTCCGCTCTCTCATTTATTTATTTAGATTTTGAAGAATTGCAGGCCTCTTATATGTGACAGATGTCCGGGTTTTCTATATTTTCCCCGCCGTGTAAATAACAAGAGACGCTTATTCTGAACATTGGTGTTTAGGCTGCTGGAGGAAAATTAGTATCTAGAAGTTTTGTCTAAAAAATTTGAACAATTCAAAGTAGAGACTGGAGAAAACAGAAATGTGTGTCTTGTAACTACTGTCCAGGCGTGTTCTGGACTTGGCTGACAATATTGCCCTCCTGTCACAGACATGAATTCAAATTAGACCTTGAAATTCACATGGGACAGAGACAGATAATGAGAATAAATAAAGCAAATGATAACCCGATTCTCCTTGGTGTAACATCATTTCAATCAGTTGAATAACACACGCATATAGATACCAATGTAGACGCAAATGAGTTAGCAGATAGAGATAGTCAAATAAGAATACAACATGCAACAGGAACTTTCATATCTCTAGGAGATTTCTGGGAGGAAAAAGACATTAAAAGATGTGGACGGAGGTCAGCATGGCTGAATGGATAAAAGCGCTCGGTTTAAAACAGCCGATGTGCTGTGTCGAGGTAGCGGGTTCAACCCTTACACCAGTCAGTGTTACTAAAATGTGGACTTCTCGTCCTTGACTTGAGGACTTAAATTATAAGTACCTGTGAAATCGGCGTGGACTGGCCTGACATCGAGGGACACTGGTAATAGGGAAAGCTCATCCACACGCAAAATCAGTCCAGTACACTAGACGTAATAGCAAATGTATGGACGACACTAGAGTTCAATTAAAAAGCGAGCAAACTTAGAAAGAAACAATAGTGGACAATACTGTTGACGAAAATGTGGAGGAAATTTAAGGAAAACAGACGCTGGAACTCCAATTACTCCTCCACATGTCGCCTAAGGACATAATTTGAAGACAACAACAACAACAACAACAACAACAACAACAACAACAACAACAACAACAACAACAACAACAACAACAACAACAACAACAACAACAACAACAACAACAACAACAACCACCTTAGAATATTTAACGTGGATCTTGTCCCCGAGTCATGATGAGTACGATGCTCTACAAAGTGCCAAATGACGATGATTTTGTTTAGCAACAGAACTCTGTAACAGATGTTTTAAGTGTGATTTTTTATTTTAACTGCTTTTAGACAATTTTTTTTAAAAACAGGACAGATTAAGTAGCTTTCAGTTTACGACAAATAAGACCAAAATAATCCATGCCCACAAATGGGCGCCACTTGCGTTAATCCACAGTGCTTTACTATGTCGTATTCTACGATCAGGACGATGATGGTGCTAATGATTGTCACCGCCTCACGTTCACCTATAATAAAGGGCTGCAACTCCAGCCCAAGGGAAACCATTGAGTCGAGCAGGACCCGAGTAATCTAGAACCTTCTCGAAAGAGATGGTCACTAAGTCCATGATTCCGTGGACACTGATGTGGCCCGCCTAATGCGGGGTCCACGAGGAACTCGGACAGAGTTACCGCCCGTGTCGAGTTAGGACACGCGGGGACGGTCAGAGGACAAACGGACTGGAGAGAGACAACAAGGCCTGCCTGAGAGGGACTCATAGATATTCATAGATATACTTAGGCTAGATAGTGTGCTAGATTGTTGTATGACAACTATATGTTGGATGTTTAACTATCTGTGATATGTAATATAAAA
>JACEFZ010002708.1:0-16052 GCA_014155875.1 Cepaea nemoralis
TTGCATGTTTACATAGAACATATCACAGTTTATATGTTTGTCATGTGTACATAGAACATATCACAGTTTATATGTTTGTCATGTGTACATAGAACATATCACAGTTTATATGTTTCAGTTTATATGTTTGCATGTGTACATTGAAAATGTCACAGTTTATATGTTTGTCATGTGTACATAGAACATGTCACAGTTTATATGTTTGTCATGTGTACATAGAACATGTCACAGTTTATATGTGTGTCATGTGTGCGTAGATCATATCACATTTTATATGTTTGTCATGTGTACACGGAACTTGTCACAGATTTTTGTTGTTGCCATGTGTACATAGAACATGTCACCTTTATCTTCTTGTTTAGCACAATTGTACCAGTGATAGAAAAGAATGGTTTCATTGTTGATGCCCGCACCAATCTGGCCATTGATCTCAGACCACTGATTTCCCTGAAGAAGTAAGTCTTAACAGCAGAGGACACTGTCTGTGGCTGGCGTAGTGCCAACCTCACAGTGACTTCTGTATCCAGTTTATCACTGGTTAAATATATAATGATTGTTTGTGTCATTTCTGTCCCCATGTAGTGTATGTAGTGCCAACAATACAGTAACTTCTGTATCCAGTTTATCAGTGGTTTCTTTTCTCATATCATGATTGTCTGTGTCATGTACGTCCTTGTAGTGCCAACAATACAGTGACATCTGATCTAGCTTATCACTGGTTTCTGGTCTCCTATCTCATATATGATTGTCTGTATCATTGTTGACCTTGTAGTGCCAACAATACAGTGACACCTGATCCAGCTTATCACTGGTTTCTTGTCTCCTATCTCATATATGATTGTCTGTATCATTGTTGACCTTGTAGTGCCAACAATACAGTGACACCTGATCCAGCTTATCACTGGTTTCTTGTCTCCTATCTCATATATGATTGTCTGTATCATTGTTGACCGTGTTCTTGTCTCCTGTCTCATATATGATTGTCTGTATCATTGTTGACCTTGTAGTGCCAACAATACAGTGACACCTGATCCAGCTTATCACTGGTTTCTTGTCTCCTATCTCATATATGATTGTCTGTATCATTGTTGACCTGTAGTGCCAACAATACAGTAACACCTGATCCAGCTTATCACTGGTTTCTTGTCTCCTGTCTCATATATGATTGTCTGTATCATTGTTGACCGTGTAGTGCCAACAATACAGTGACACCTGATCCAGCTTATCACTGGTTTCTTGTCTCCTGTCTCATATATGATTGTCTGTATCATTGTTGACCGTGTAGTGCCAACAATACAGTGACATCTGATCCAGCTTATCACTGGTTTCTTGTCTCCTATCTCATATATGATTGTCTGTATCATTGTTGACCGTGTAGTGCCAACAATACAGTGACACCTGATCCAGCTTATCACTGGTTTCTTGTCTCCTATCTCATATATGATTGTCTGTATCATTGTTGACCGTGTAGTGCCAACAATACAGTGACATCTGATCCAGCTTAATCACTGGTTTCTTGTCTCCTGTCTCATATATGATTGTCTGTATCATTGTTGACCGTGTAGTGCCAACAATACAGTGACACCTGATCCAGCTTATCACTGGTTTCTTGTCTCCTGTCTCATATATGATTGTCTGTATCATTGTTGACCGTGTAGTGCCAACAATACAGTGACACCTGATCCAGCTTATCACTGGTTTCTTGTCTCCTGTCTCATATATGAGTGTCTGTATCATTGTTGACCGTGTAGTGCCAACAATACAGTGACACCTGATCCAGCTTATCACTGGTTTCTTGTCTCCTGTCTCATATATGATTGTCTGTATCATTGTTGACCGTGTAGTGCCAACAATACAGTGACACCTGATCCAGCTTATCACTGGTTTCTTGTCTCCTGTCTCATATATGATTGTCTGTATCATTGTTGACCTTGTAGTGCCAACAATACAGTGACACCTGATCCAGCTTATCACTGGTTTCTTGTCTCCTATCTCATATATGATTGTCTGTATCATTGTTGACCTTGTAGTGCCAACAATACAGTGACACCTGATCTAGCTTATCACTGGTTTCTTGTCTCCTGTCTCATATATGATTGTCTGTATCATTGTTGACCGTGTAGTGCCAACAATACAGTGACACCTGATCCAGCTTATCACTGGTTTCTTGTCTCCTGTCTCATATATGATTGTCTGTATCATTGTTGACCGTGTAGTGCCAACAATACAGTGACATCTGATCCAGCTTATCACTGGTTTCTTGTCTCCTATCTCATATATGATTGTCTGTATCATTGTTGACCTTGTAGTGCCAACAATACAGTGACACCTGATCCAGCTTATCACTGGTTTCTTGTCTCCTATCTCATATATGATTGTCTGTATCATTGTTGACCGTGTAGTGCCAACAATACAGTGACACCTGATCCAGCTTATCACTGGTTTCTTGTCTCCTGTCTCATATATGATTGTCTGTATCATTGTTGACCGTGTAGTGCCAACAATACAGTGACACCTGATCCAGCTTATCACTGGTTTCTTGTCTCCTGTCTCATATATGATTGTCTGTATCATTGTTGACCGTGTATTGCCAACAATACAGTGACACCTGATCCAGCTTATCACTGGTTTCTTGTCTCCTATCTCATATATGATTGTCTGTATCATTGTTGACCGTGTAGTGCCCACAATACAGTGACACCTGATCCAGCTTATCACGGGTTTCTTGTCTCCTGTCTCATATATGATTGTCTGTATCATTGTTGACCGTGTAGTGCCAACAATACAGTGACACCTGATCCAGCTTATCACTGGTTTCTTGTCTCCTGTCTCATATATGATTGTCTGTATCATTGTTGACCTTGTACTGTATGTACTACCAACCTCCACAACCACACATCAGACTGCCAGTGATGGTGTCTGGTGACAACTGTGCTCCACAACCACACATCAGGCTGCCAGTGATGGTGTCTGGTGACAACTGTGCTCCACAACCACACATCAGGCTGCCAGTGATGGTGTCTGGTGACAACTGTGCTCCACAACCACACATCAGGCTGCCAGTGATGGTGTCTGGTGACAACTGTGCTCCACAACCACACATCAGGCTGCCAGTGATGGTGTCTGGTGACAACTGTGCTCCACAAGCACACATCAGGCTGCCAGTGATGGTGTCTGGTGACAACTGTGCTCCACAAGCACACATCAGGCTGCCAGTGATGGTGTCTGGTGACAACTGTGCTCCACAAGCACACATCAGGCTGCCAGTGATGGTGTCTGGTGACAACTGTGCTCCACAAGCACACATCAGGCTGCCAGTGATGGTGTCTGGTGACAACTGTGCTCCACAAGCACACATCAGGCTGCCAGTGATGGTGTCTGGTGACAACTGTGCTCCACAACCACACATCAGGCTGCCAGTGATGGTGTCTGGTGACAACTGTGCTCCACAAGCACACATCAGGCTGCCAGTGATGGTGTCTGGTGACAACTGTGCTCCACAAGCACACATCAGGCTGCCAGTGATGGTGTCTGGTGACAACTGTGCTCCACAACCACACATCAGGCTGCCAGTGATGGTGTCTGGTGACAACTGTGCTCCACAACCATCACATCAGGCTGCCAGTGATGGTGTCTGGTGACAACTGTGCTCCACAACCACACATCAGGCTGCCAGTGATGGTGTCTGGTGACAACTGTGCTCCACAAGCCACACATCAGGCTGCCAGTGATGGTGTCTGGTGACAACTGTGCTCCACAAGCACACATCAGGCTGCCAGTGATGGTGTCTGGTGACAACTGTGCTCCACAACCACACATCAGGCTGCCAGTGATGGTGTCTGGTGACAACTGTGCTCCACAACCACACATCAGGCTGCCAGTGATGGTGTCTGGTGACAACTGTGCTCCACAACCACACATCAGGCTGCCAGTGATGGTGTCTGGTGACAACTGTGCTCCACAACCACACATCAGGCTGCCAGTGATGGTGTCTGGTGACAACTGTGCTCCACAAGCACACATAGGCTGCCAGTGATGGTGTCTGGTGACAACTGTGCTCCACAAGCACACATCAGGCTGCCAGTGATGGTCTGGTGACAACTGTGCCCACAAGCACACATCAGGCTGCGTGATGGTGTGGGACAATGTGCCCCAAAGCACACATCAGGCTGCGTGATGGTGCTGGTGACAACTGTGCCCACAAGCACACATCAGGCTGCCAGTGATGGTGTCTGGTGACAACTGTGCTCCACAACCACACTCAGGCTGCCAGTGATGGTGTCTGGACAACTGCTCCACAACCACAATAGGCTCCAGTGATGGTGTCTGGTGACAACTGTGCTCCACAACCACACATCAGGCTGCAGTAGTGTCTGGTGACAACTGTTCCACAACCACACATCAGGCTGCCAGTGAGGTGTCTGGTGACAACTGTGCTCCACAAGCACACATCAGGCTGCCAGTGATGGTGTCTGGTGACAACTGGCTCCACAACCACCCTCAGGCTGCCAGTGATGGTGTCTGGTGACAACTGTGCTCCACAAGCACACATCAGGCTGCCAGTGATGGTGTCTGGTGACAACTGTGCTCCACAAGCACACATCAGGCTGCCAGTGATGGTGTCTGGTGACAACTGTGCTCCACAAGCACACATCAGGCTGCCAGTGATGGTGTCTGGTGACAACTGTGCTCCACAAGCACACATCAGGCTGCCAGTGATGGTGTCTGGTGACACTGTGCTCCACAAGCACACATCAGGCTGCCAGTGATGGTGTCTGGTGACAACTGTGCTCACAACCACACATCAGGCTGCCAGTGATGGTGTCTGGTGACAACTGTGCTCCACAACCACACATCAGACTGCCAGTGATGGTGTCTGGTGACAACTGTGCTCCACAACCACACATCAGGCTGCCAGTGATGGTGTCTGGTGACAACTGTGCTCCACAACCACACATCAGGCTGCCAGTGATGGTGTCTGGTGACAACTGTGCTCCACAACCACACATCAGGCTGCCAGTGATGGTGTCTGGTGACAACTGTGCTCCACAAGCACACATCAGGCTGCCAGTGATGGTGTCTGGTGACAACTGTGCTCCACAACCACACATCAGGCTGCCAGTGATGGTGTCTGGTGACAACTGTGCTCCACAACCACACATCAGGCTGCCAGTGATGGTGTCTGGTGACAACTGTGCTCCACAACCACACATCAGGCTGCCAGTGATGGTGTCTGGTGACAACTGTGCTCCACAACCACACATCAGGCTGCCAGTGATGGTGTCTGGTGACAACTGTGCTCCACAACCACACATCAGGCTGCCAGTGATGGTGTCTGGTGACAACTGTGCTCCACAACCACACATCAGGCTGCCAGTGATGGTGTCTGGTGACAACTGTGCTCCACAAGCACACATCAGGCTGCCAGTGATGGTGTCTGGTGACAACTGTGCTCCACAAGCACACATCAGGCTGCCAGTGATGGTGTCTGGTGACAACTGTGCTCCACAAGCACACATCAGGCTGCCAGTGATGGTGTCTGGTGACAACTGTGCTCCACAACCACACATCAGGCTGCCAGTGATGGTGTCTGGTGACAACTGTGCTCCACAACCACACATCAGGCTGCCAGTGATGGTGTCTGGTGACAACTGTGCTCCACAACCACACATCAGGCTGCCAGTGATGGTGTCTGGTGACAACTGTGCTCCACAACCACACATCAGGCTGCCAGTGATGGTGTCTGGTGACAACTGTGCTCCACAAGCCACACATCAGGCTGCCAGTGATGGTGTCTGGTGACAACTGTGCTCCACAACCACACATCAGGCTGCCAGTGATGGTGTCTGGTGACAACTGTGCTCCACAACCACACATAAGGCTGCCAGTGATGGTGTCTGGTGACAACTGTGCTCCACAACCACACATCAGACTGCCAGTGATGGTGTCTGGTGACAACTGTGCTCCACAACCACACATCAGACTGCCAGTGATGGTGTCTGGTGACAACTGTGCTCCACAACCACACATCAGGCTGCCAGTGATGGTGTCTGGTGACAACTGTGCTCCACAACCACACATCAGGCTGCCAGTGATGGTGTCTGGTGACAACTGTGCTCCACAAGCACACATCAGGCTGCCAGTGATGGTGTCTGGTGACAACTGTGCTCCACAAGCACACATCAGGCTGCCAGTGATGGTGTCTGGTGACAACTGTGCTCCACAAGCACACATCCGGCTGCCAGTGATGGTGTCTGGTGACAACTGTGCTCCACAAGCCACACATCAGGCTGCCAGTGATGGTGTCTGGTGACAACTGTGCTCCACAACCACACATCAGGCTGCCAGTGATGGTGTCTGGTGACAACTGTGCTCCACAAGCACACATCAGGCTGCCAGTGATGGTGTCTGGTGACAACTGTGCTCCACAAGCACACATCAGGCTGCAGTGATGGTGTCTGGTGACAACTGTGCTCCACAACCACACATCAGGCTGCCAGTGATGGTGTCTGGTGACAACTGTGCTCCACAAGCACACATCAGGCTGCCAGTGATGGTGTCTGGTGACAACTGTGCTCCACACACACACAGGCTGCCTGATGGTGTCTGGTGACAACTGTCTCACAACCACACACAGCCATGATGGGCGTGAAATGTGTCTCGAACACACTGGCTCCAAGGGCTGACACATGGCTCCCAGGATGGTGCTCTGGGTGACATGTACTGTGCTCCACAACACACACATCAGGCTGCCAGTGATGGTGTCTGGTGACAACTGTGCTCCACAACCACACAGGTCAGGCTGCCAGCTGTGGTTCATAGGTGACAACTGTGCTGCAACAACATAGGCTGCCAAGATGGTCGGTGACAACTGTGCTGCAAACACACATCAGTGCCAGTGTGGTGGGATGACAACTGTAGCTGCCAATGTCAGCTCTGTGCCAGTGATTGGTCGTGAGAACTGTACTCCAACACATGGCTCAGTGACTTGTGGGAGCAACGGTCACAAGAAATGGTCACATGTAATGGGTCAGTGCAATTGACTCCAGAAAAGCAACCACAACCACACATCAGGCTGCCAGTGAGGGTGTCTGGTGACAACTGTGCTCCACAACCACACATCAGGCTGCCAGTGATGGTGTCTGGTGACAACTGTGCTCCCACAACCACACATCAGGCTGCCAGTGATGGTGTCTGGTGACAACTGTGCTCCACAACCACACATCAGGCTGCCAGTGATGGTGTCTGGTGACAACTGTGCTCCACAACCACACATCAGGCTGCCAGTGATGGTGTCTGGTGACAACTGTGCTCCACAACCACACATCAGGCTGCCAGTGATGGTGTCTGGTGAGAACTGCTCCACAGCAGAGACCAGGTGGTGGGGGAGGGCAAGCCCACAGTTAAACTAGCCCATTGTCAGGCTCCTTCAGCTGAATATGGGACACGAAGAAGGCAACTTGGCAATGAGGGCACCTATTGGTGCATAGTGAACCACTCATGTGGAGGCAGATGCAGAAAGGTTGAGCGAAGAAGTGGTTCCAACAGAATGAAACTGGAAGACACAAAGGCAAAGTATGACTGCATAGCAGGAGAAAGACACCAAAATCTTGGCTGCTAGAGAGTGTACAGAAGGTAAGGGGCTGAAACATTTGGCGAGGGAGGACTCCTTCTGATGATCAGAAACCTTCTATCATGCTTGCTCCTCAGTGGAGTTATCATCACTGTCCAAATTGTCAGCTATAGAATTATATTGTAATATTGGCACACTGTTCTCATATTATTATCATTATGTTCAAACTGTCAGCTATAGAATTAATTGCAATAGAGGCACACTGTTCTCATATCATTATCATTATGTTCAAACTGTCAGCTATAAAACATGGACATGTAATAGAGGCACTCTGTTCTCATATTATTAAGATCATATTCAAACTGTCAGCTGTCATGTGAACATGTATTAGAAGCACACTGTTCTTATGTTATTTTACAATGTTATTGATATTTGCCCAGTTATTTTGGACAATGGTAAGCTGACTTAATTGTTGTATTTTGAACAATGGTAAGCTGACTTAATTGTTGTATTTTGAACAATGGTAAGCTGACTTAACTGTTGTAATTGGTCAATGGTAAGCTGATTTAATTGTTGTATTTTGAACAATGATAAGCTGACTTAATGATTGTATTTTGGACAATGGTAAGCTGACTTCATTGTTGTATTTTGGACAATGGTAAGCTGACTTAATTGTTGTATTTTGGACAATGGTAAGCTGACTTCATTGTTGTATTTTGGACAATGGTAAGCTGACTTAATTATTGTATTTTGGACAATGGTAAGCTGACTTAATTGTTGTATTTTGTACAATGGTAAGCTGACTTAATTGTTGTATTTTAGACAACGGCAAACTGATTTAATTGTTGTATTTTGGACAATGGTAAGCTGACTTAATTGTTATATTTTGGACAATGGTAAGCTGACTTAATTGTTGTATTTTGGACAATGGTAAGCTGACTTAATTGTTGTATTTTGGACAATGGTAAGCTGACTTAATTGTTGTATTTTAGACAACGGCAAGCTGATTTAATTGTTGTATTTTGGACAATGCTAAGCTGACTTAATTGTTATATTTTGGACAATGGTAAGTTAACTTAATGGTTGTATTTTTGACACTGATAATCTGACTTGATCATTGTATTTTGCTTCAGAATTGAAAGGGAAGTGGGCAACAAGAAGTTCTGGATTAGCCTGGGAGGGCCAGTACCAGTGGGTGAGGACACTTCTGGGTGTCAGGGTGCTGCCATCTGCCTGCTGACTCCAGAGTCCAAGTCTGCTAGAAACCTGGGCACTTTCAGCAGCAAAGCCTTCTACATTCAAGGTCAGACACACTGCCTGTCTCATCTGTGTGTTGACAGGGAACAGTGTCAGCAATGTGGTCCGTCTACACATGTATGTGTTTGTGTGTTGACAGGGAACAGTGACAGCATTGTGGTCCATCTACACATGTATGTGTTTTTGTGTTGACAGGGAGCAGTGACATCATTGTGGTCCATCTACACATGTATGTGTTTGTGTGTTGACAGGGAACAGTGACAGTGTTGTGGTCCATCTAGACATGTTTGTGTTGACAGGGAATAGTGACAGCATTGTAGTCCTCTACACATGTTTGTGTTGACAGGGAACAGTGATAATGTTGTGGTCTGTCTACACATGTATGTGTTTGAGTGTTGACAGGGAACAGTGATAATGTTGTGGTCTGTCTACACATGTATGTGTTTGAGTGTTGACAGGGAACAGTGACAGCATTGTGGCCTGTCCACACATGTATGTGTTTGTGTGTTGACAGGGAACAGTGACAGTATTGTGGTCCATCTACACATTTATGTGTTTGTGTTAGTTAGTCACGGTTCCAACTTCACGGCGAAGGGTTGCCCCATTATGCTGTGTTCCTGTGCCAGCGAATATCACACAAAATGATCCTCACTGCCCCTTGTGAAAAGTGGAACAGACAGGAGTCTCGACAAACAAACAGCTTGCACAAATATACTATGCATAATGCTGCTGCCAGAATGCCAACGGAAAACGAAGTACAGTTTATCGTGGATGGAAGTGGCAGTCACTAGAAAACCAGCAGCCAAATATTACTGCATAAGGCAACCCAGTCAGTCCAGCGACCAGTCAGCCGCCATTTTTCTGAAAATGCAGTTCTCACTACTAACAAATACGGACAGATGTAAAAGCACTCCACATGAAATTCACAACTTACAGTGTTGCTCCACGCACTCAATTCAGTAGCAGGATAACAGAACCATGCACTACCAATCCAACATGAAGAAAATGCATAAGCAAACCATAGCCACAAGCATAAACACTCCAGAAGCCTTAACAGCTCAACCACCTATCCTCTATTTTGAGGACCGAAAGAAGATGATGTATTACTTTAGAGTCCCATTTTATCATTTGGTTATCTGAGGATAGAAATGTCCTGTGCAATCAGATTAGGACATCTTGCGTGTGTAATTTCACCGAAGAAGACTTGTATAGTCACTCTCTCACACTCATTTAGTTTTTGTTTGGCGTTTGC
This sequence comes from Cepaea nemoralis, assembly GCA_014155875.1. NCBI lineage: Eukaryota > Metazoa > Mollusca > Gastropoda > Stylommatophora > Helicidae > Cepaea > Cepaea nemoralis. The sequence continues at coordinate 10,083 of JACEFZ010002708.1, forward strand.
TGGCTGTTGGACTCAGGCATAGTCCATACACGTGCTACTGCTTGTAGTAGCGGCCACCAATGGGCAGTGCACTTGTCTGATTTTGCATGTGTATTAGCTTTCTCTGTTATCAGTGTCCCTCACCATCAGGCGAAGCCACTCTGACTTCTGAGGTAACTTGTAATTTACATCCTCAAGTCAAGGACAACAAGTCAACATTTTAGTCCAACTGACTGGTGTAGGGGCTGAACCTGCTACCTCGGCATCAGCACGCCGAATGTTTAAGAGCAAGCGGTTTTATCCATTCAGCCATGCTAACCTCTTCTTCTTCAGCGTTTCGAGCCATTGAGGTTCTTTGCTGCAGATACAATCCGTCTCCATTCGTCTCTCTGGTGGACCTTCTCTTGCCAGTCGTTGATTCCAAGTGCTTGTAGGTCTGTACATGTATTATCTCTCCACCGTCTTCTTGGTCTACTTGGCTGACCTCATACTGATTAAATGGAATTCATTGATGTGGTTAGGGAAACTGGGTTAGAAACAGTGCAGTGGGTGAACAAGTCAGCTTGTGTGCAGTTTAGTTGCAATTATTACCTGTGCACTTCAGACATCAAGTCAACTTGTGTGCAGTTTAGTTGCAATTATTACCTGTGCACTTCAGACATCAAGTCAACTTGTGTGCAGTTTAGTTGCAATTATTACCTGTGCACTTCAGACATCAAGTCAACTTGTGTGCAGTTTAGTTGCAATTATTACCTGTGCACTTCAGACATCAAGTCAACTTGTGTGCAGTTTAGTTGCAATTATTACCTGTGCACTTCAGACATCAAGTCAACTCCAGTTCAGTGTGAACCATCAACTTTGGACTCCAGATATCAGTTCATCTTCAGTTCAGTGTGAACTATCATCTTTGCACTCCTGACATCAATTCAACTTCAGTTCAGTGTGAACTGTCATCTTTGCACTCCAGATATCAATTCAACTTCAATTAATTGTGAAACATAACATTTGCTTCAATGCAAACTGTCATCTTTGCACTCCGGACATAAGCTCAATTTGAGGTCAGTTCAGTGTGAACCATCAACTTTGCACTCTGCATCAAGTCAACTTCAGTTCATTTCAGCGTGAATTATAACGATGGCTCCGGACATCAAGTCAACTTCAGCTCAGTGTGAATCATCATCTTGGCACTTCGGACCTCAACTGAACTTTAGTTCAGTGTGAATCAACTTTGCACTCCGAACATCAAGTTCATTTCAGTTCACTGAAAATTATCATCTTTACACTCTGAGCATAAAGTTAACTTCTGTTTAGTTCAGTGTGAATTATCACTCCAGATATCAAGTCAACTTCAGTCCTTAGAGGATATCATCATTTACACTTCAGACATTAAATCAAATTCAGTTCAGTGTTTGTGTGTTGACAGGGCACAGTGACAGTGTTGTGGTCCATGTATACATGTGTTTGTGTGTTGTGTTGACAGGGATCAATGACAGCATAGTGGTCAGTCCACATATCTATGAGCAGTGTGGTTAAGGAACTCATCTCCAGTCGTGAATGTGTCTTCTAGCCAGCCTCACCAGTTGTCTTCTGCCCTGTATTCTCCTGTGTCAGGGAACTCATCTCCAGTCGTGAATGTGTCTTCTAGCCAGCCTCACCAGTTGTCTTCTGCCCAGTTTTCTTCTGTGTCAGGAAACTCATCTCCAGTCATGAATGTGTTCTAGCCAGCCTCACCAGTTGTTTTCTGCCCTGTATTCTCCTGTGTGTTCTAGCCAGCCTCACCAGTTGTCTTCTGCCCTGTATTCTCCAGTGTGTTCTAGCCAGCCTCACCAGTTGTTTTCTGCCCTGTATTCTCCTGTGTGTTCTAGCCAGCCTCACCAGTTGTCTTCTGCCCTGTATTCTCCTGTGTCAGGGAACTCATCTCCAGTCGTGAATGTGTCTTCTAGCCAGCCTCACCAGTTGTCTTCTGCCCAGTATTCTTCTGTGTCAGGAAACTCATCTCCAGTCATGAATGTGTTCTAGCCAGCCTCACCAGTTGTTTTCTGCCCTGTATTCTCCTGTGTGTTCTAGCCAGCCTCACCAGTTGTCTTCTGCCCTGTATTCTCCTGTGTGTTCTACCCAGCCTCACCAGTTGTCTTCTGTCCTGTATTCTCCTGTGTGTTCTAGCCAGCCTCACCAGTTGTCTTCTGCCCTGTATTCTCCTGTGGAACACAGTCTCTCAATCAACCCAGACCAATACCCCTGTCCAATCACTGTGCAGGGGTATTGCCTACTGTCCACTCACTGTGCAGGGGTATTGCCAACTGTCAACTCACACATCCACCCACTGTCCGCTTACACATCCACCCACTGTCCATTCACACATCCACTCACTGTCCACTCACACATCCACTCACTGTCCACTCACTGTCCACTCACACATCCACCCACTGTCCGCTTACACATCCACTCACTGTCCACTCACTATCCACTCACATATCTACTCACTGTCCACTCACACATCCACTCACTGTCCACTCACACATCCACTCACTATCCACTCACTGTCCACTCACACATCTACTCACTGTCCACTCACACATCCACTCACTGTCCACTCACACATCCACCCACTGTCCGCTTACACATCCACTCACTGTCCACTCACTATCCACTCACACGTCCATTCACTGTCCACTCACTGTCCACTCACACATCCACTCACTGCCCACTCACACATCCACTCACTGTCCACTCACACATCCACTCACTGTCCACTCACACATCCACTCACTGTCCGTTTACACATCCACCCATTGTCCACTCACTGTCCACTCACACATCCACCCACTGTCCACTCACACATCCACCCACTGTCCACTCACTATCCACTCACATCCACCCACTGTCCACTCACACATCCACTCACACATCAACTCACACATCCACCCACTGTCCACTCACACATCCACCCACTGTCCACTCACACATCCACTGACACATCCACCCACTGTCCACTCACTATCCACTCACACATCCACCCACTGTCCACTCACACATCCCCCCACTGTCCACTCACACATTCACTCACTGTACAGGTTGTGTTTCAGATGCCCACCTGGAAGCAGTGTTCACATCGCAGGAGAAGTGTGCTGGCAGCCACAGCCAGCTCAACGTGACCACCACCATCAAGTTCAACTGTGACCCGCACCTAGTCTCGGTCAGTCACTGTCTCGCTTGTCTGTGTCATCTCATCTCTCGTCAGTGTCATCTCATCTCTTACCTGTGTCATCTCATCTCTTGTCTGTGTCGTCTATCTCTTGTCTGTGTCATTGTGACGGGACAGCCCCGGCAGCATCCGAATTACACAAGTTTGAAAGGAATTAAAGAGCCCACAAGAATTATTCTATCATTCTCTAAGTAAAAGAATAAATTGTTCACCAGAAAATAATCTAGTCCCCAACCAAGGAATAAGGAAAAACTAACAGAGATTGAAAACAAGAGAAAATTACATTTTGACCACGCACGCCCCATCATTTCTGTAATGCTAGGTCTGAGAAAGCTTTGATGTCCAGATCAAACGTAAAACCCAGACATCACGGCACCAGTCGGCGGGCGCTATCAAAGGTTGAAAACTCACTGTTTTCAGTTGATACATCGCGGAGCCAGTCAGTTGAGATTGACGTGTTAGTTTAGAATCCTGCTGGTTGGAATAGGGCAGACACCTAACACCTTAGTTCAACAGGACCTAACGTGTGAACCAGCCACGGCAGAATGGGAGATAAGAGGGTCAGCCAGACCCGTCTGAAATAACACATGCGGTAAAAGTCCAGACTTTGGGGAGCCGAGTTGCCACCACAAAGGAGCAATTAGGACCAGATGCTTAACACCTCACTGCAATACAGCGGCAAAGTAGGAACACATGGCTGACACATTTTTTGCCAGCAGATTGGAATGTAATGACGCAACTGAATTGCCGCCAAAGCATGTTTCATTGTTTCAGGCGTGGCGGGGCCTCGGTCAATTTGATTGACAAATGGAACTACCGTCCACAGGAATGTAGGCGGGGTGAAAAGAACTTGGGACTTAATCCATCTCGGTAACTCATCCTACATGAAATAGAATAGGCGGAGTTAATTAATAGGGGATATATTAATTAGCCAACCTGGAAACTAGCCAGGAACGGAGAGAATAAAACTATGAGCATGGCCAGCCAGACTTCAGATGTATTCACAATAGCGTACCAGGGAAACCGGAATTTTAATTTCTGGTGAGAGATTATCCTCTCGTTTTGATACTTCAATACAAGACGTTGTGTTACAAAATTTCCTAGCTAAACTCAGATCTCTTAGGAGCAATGGACAGTCAACAACCCATATCCGGAAGTGACTTAGCCTTGTGAAGGGACCACTTTGGACTCCTTCAATCTGACAGTGAACTGCGTCTCACTGAGGGAAGCATGACCTATGTGACCTCTTAAGTTACGTATACCATACCATAATCATCATCATCATCATATGATCATCAATAGCAATAATAAACACAGTTGTTGTATTTTAAAACTCAATTTGTCCGTATAATTCTAAATGTTTATAAATGTTTGTGTAGCGTATCAAGTACACACATTATTGTATCATTTAGTGGGGGTTCACACATATTGTCCAGAAGTGGGAATCTATGTCCGGGAGGTATCTTGCCTATGCAGTCATAAGTAACCAGATTACGTTGCATGTCTTAACTCTTCCTTTCTCACTTCTGGTGATACCAAGTACAGCCAAAACTATATAGATATATTCTATCTTCAACGAGCCACTTCTTGGCTGTTTTCTTGAGTATCAGGGACAGTGTCTTAAATCAGCATAACAGACATTTGTTCCACGTTTTCTCTCTGGGATCTGGGGTAGCAATTAGTTCCTTTTGACAGAGTTAGGGGATCTTAAACTGCATCCAGAACTAAACACCAGCAGAAGAAAATGATGTTGGCTGGGTGGTTGCCCAACTGGGAGCTACCTCAAGCCAGTTGGTGACAGTCATCTCATCTCTTGTCTGTGTCATTTCATCTCTTGTCTGTGTCATCTCATCTACATCTCATCTCTTGTCTGTGTCATCTCATCTCATGTCTGTGACATCTCATCTCTTGTCTGTGTCATCTCATCTCTTGTCTGTGTCATCTCATCTCTCATCTGTGTCATCTCATCTCTCATCTGTGTCATCTCATCTCTTGTCTGGTGTCATCTCATCTCTTGTCTGGTGTTATCTCATCTCTTGTCTGTGTCATCTCATCTCTTGTCTGTGTCATCTCATCTCTTGTCTGGTGTCATCTCATCTCTTGTCTGTGTCATCTCATCTCTTGTCTGGTGTCATCTCATCTCTTGTCTGTGTCATCTCATTTCTTGTCTGTGTCATCTCATCTCTTGTCTGGTGTCATCTCATCTCTTGTCTGTGTCATCTTATCTCTTGTCTGGTGTCATCTCATCTCTTGTCTGTGTCATCTCATCTCTTGTCTGTGTCATCTCATCTCTTGCTTGTGTCATCTCATCTACATCTCATCTCTTGTCTGTGTCATCTCATCTCTTTTCTGTGTCATCTCATCTCTTTTCTGTGTCATCTCATCTCTTGTCTGTGTCATCTCATCTATTGTCTGTGTCATCTCATCTCTTGTCTGTGTCATCTCATCTCTTGTCTGTGTCATCTCATCACTTGTCTGTGTCATCTCATCTCTTGCTTGTGTCATCTCATCTCTTGCTTGTGTCATCTCATCTACATCTCATCTCTTGTCTGTGTCATCTCATCTCATCTCTTGTCTTGTGGCATCTCATCTCTTGTCTGTGTCATCTCATCTACATCTCATCTCTTGTCTGTGTCATCTCATCTCTTGTCTGTGTCATCTCATCTCTTGTCTTGTGTCATCTCATCTCTTGTCTGTGCCATCTCATCTCTTGTCTGTGTCATCTCATCTCTGATTGTGTGTCATCTTCATCTCTTGTCTGTGTTATTCATCTCTTGTTTTGTCAT
>JACEFZ010002709.1:0-42500 GCA_014155875.1 Cepaea nemoralis
TGGCGGTGTTCGGGACTTGTATTTTAGTCCGGTGTTCAATATCCCACGATCTAGAGTGGTTCACGTTGACAAACTAAGTTCCAAGGACGGTGAATGCGTTGTCTATCACAATAGGATGTAATTTACGTCGTAGATATCATTTGCTTGCATGTCAAGATAACATAGAAAATGGTCTAACGATCATTTTCATTGTAGAGGGGGCAAAGCTGTCATGTGGCAAATGACAGTGATGCAACTTTAAATTGATGAGTTAGCGCATCAAAGAAGAAGATAAAGAGTGGCACAAATGGTGAACATTGTGACACCAACATTGAACGCAATTTAGACATCATGGTACGACGTCACCCAACACCGTAACGGCTTAAGTTTTAGTTTGGGATCCAGCAAAGACAAGTTAGGACGTGCTTCAACACCAGTCCCAGAATACCGGCTGTTATGATGGCTGCCAATCCTCAGTGTCCACATGAAGTCGCTCTAGGTGTGTCCGGCAATTGACTACAGGTACTCCTGGCTATCCTGATGCCACGGTCGCTGGCATATATCGTATTCCCTATATGACAGTGGAAGGTAGGCGTTTGTTGAACATTCATTATCATGGCAGGTGGCCCGCTTGGTGCCCAAATATCCACACAGACTAGATAGATGAATAGCGATGGAGAAGCAAGAGCGAAAGTGCGGTGCGAAAGACTCAAGACTGGATGCACTCACTCGCTCACGTTTGCTGTTGAAGATGCCTGCGATAAATTATATCTCAGTTCACTTGAATGACTTTGTTGTTGGATTTATGTTGGAGTCAGCATAGTGAGGCTGTCCTACATGTGATTGTACAATTTAGCTCATGCAGTTAAACGTCAGGTCAATATCATTGTAGAGGAAGCAGGGATCAGCGTTTAACTCTTGATAGAGAGACACAGAGAGAGGGAAAGAGAGACACAGAGAGAGAGAGGGAGAGAGAGAAAGAGAGAGAGGGAGAGAGAGACAGAGAGAGGGAGAGAGAGAGGGAGAGAGACAGACAGACAGACAGACAGACAGACAGACAGACAGACAGAGAGAGAGAGATCACAATGCTGTGAAATAATCCAAAGTGCTGAATATTCTTTTTCTTCTTTCGTTCGCTTGAAATATGTCTATAACAGCAATGTTATCTTTCTTAGTTCACTCAGCGGTCCATAGAGTTTATCTTCCACTGTTGTCTCTCTAGGCCAAAAGGTTTGCCTGGATATGTTGTAGTTTGGGCAGTCTTGGAGTATGTGCTCTGCTGTTTGCGACGCCAAACCACAGGTGCACATGGCAGTCACCAATCTTGAATTTTGTATACATGTGGTTCCGTAGTCTATTGTGTCCTGTCCTGAGGCGCAGAATAATGACTTGTTCTGGTCTGTCCACAACGTGGCAGTCGTCGTGAGCAGGTTTTGGTCTCCTCCTGACTAATCTGATCTTTGTTTTCTTTTGGTGGTATGTAATGGGCACATCAGGCTGTTCTTCTTTTGCTCCTTCCATAGCCAATCGATCATCTCTATATATATCTGAATTTTAAGTCTTGCCCTTGGGAGGACCGGACAAAACAATCTTGTGGACGCTTTCAGCGTCACAACGAAACAATACAGTCAAAGAATGAAAAACAGCTAATTGATTATTAAAGAAAAATAACGAATTGTGTTATTAAATTCTCATCTTTGAAAAACTGTAACCTTATGTTTATTTACAATATGAAAACTACTTATAATTATTATCAATTTGTTTATAGAGAATATAATCATCGTTAACTCTTATTACAATATTATAAGTTTTTAAGATACATATTAAATTATTAAATCCTAAATCGGTTCCTAAATCAATCAATCAATCAATCAATCAATCAATCAATCAATCAAATAATATATTTACGCTAACGGTAGTAACGTCCCTTGAAATATATGTTATGTTGTTATGTCCCATTTCCCTATTTTAAATACATGTGTTGCTTTCAGTGTTTTTTTTTTTTTTTTTAATTAGATTTGGTATATTATTGTAAATTCAACGTAGAGTTAAAGAACAGATTCGATGCATTGTCCGATATGGAAATATTATTTCAAGACGTCAGTGACCAATGGGAAATATTAAAGAAATCAGTCAACCAAGCTGCAGAAACAACCATCCCAACAGTAAAGATAATAGGACGCAAGAAATCGATGACGGAAGACATCTTAAAACTCATGGAAATAAGAACAAATAACAAAAATAACAAGGAAAAATATGAAGAAATTCACAGGAAAATTGGGAAGCTATGCAAAGAGGCAAAAGAAACAGGGCTTGAGGAAAATTGCAAGGAAATTGAAAACCAACACAACACGCGGAATACCAAATTAATGCACAAAAGAACTGATGACATTACTAACAAAAGAACACACACATCAGGGGGGGGGGGGGGGGGGGGTGTGCCTAAAAATCAAAGATGGCAAAATCATAATAGAAAAAGATCAGATTTTACACGCATGGTCAGATTATGTGAAAGACCTTTATGATGATACAAGAGAAGAACAATATAATCTTCGGAATAATAATGAAGGACAATCAATTTTGAAGATGGAAGTTCAGAATGCTCTTAACCACATGAAAACTGGCAGGACCCCGGGTATAGATAACATCACAATATAAATCATCAATGCCTTAGAAGAAAATGTAATAGACCAAGTCACCAGGCTGCTGAACGCAATATACGATACTGGAGATATACCTCATGAATTATGTAATTCTATATTTATTGCAATCCCGAAGTAATCAGGAGCCTTGGACTGCGATCAGCATCGAACAATTAGTATAATAAGCCACATCACGAAGATTCTGCTGAGAATTATCATTCAAAGAGTTAGGAAGAAAATACAACCCGAAATAGGAGAAGAACAATGTGGGTTTGTAGAAGGCAAGGGCACAGTAAATTCTGTGTTTATACTGAGAACAGTAATTGAACGTTCTATAGAAGTAAACAAAGATTTATATCTTTGCTTGATTGACTACACAAAGGCTTTCGATAAAGTGAGACATGTCGACATGATAAGGATGCTTGAAGATCTACAAATTGATGGAAAAGACCTTAGACTTGTGAAAAACATATATTGGAAACAACAAGCTGCCATCAGAATTGATAACGATGTAGGTCAATATCAGCCTATTAAAAGAGGTGTGAGGCAGGGATGTGTAATGTCTCCAGATCTTTTTTCCCTGTACAGTGAAAATATTTTCAGAAATATAGAAGATATGGAAGGAATCAACATTGAGGGACGATACATCAATAACATTAGATATGCAGATGATACAGTCTTGACTGCAGACAATGAACAGGACCTGCAATATTTAGTAGATGCGGTTGTTGCACACAGTGAACAACTAGGGCTAGAACTGAATATTAAGAAGACACAGTTTATGGTCGTCACTGGGAAGAAGGAAATACCACAATGTGATATACGAGTAAATGGGCATATTCTTAAGCAAGTGAATCGATACAGTTATCTCGGCACAGTCATAACATCTGATGGGAGATGCCTTGAAGAGATTAGAACAAGAATTGCCATTGCGAAGGTAGCCTTTTGTAAGATGAAAAACATACTGACCAATAAAAAGATATCAATTGAAACGAGAAAAAGAGTGTTGAAGTGCTACATAGAACCTATACTTTTGTATGGATGTGAAGCGTGGACAATAAGCAGTCAAGCTGAAAAACAGCTGATGGCTGTGGAAATGTGGTTTCTGAGGAAAATGCAAAGAATACCATGGACAGACAGAAAAACCAATGAACAAGTCCTTCAAGAAACAAATGAAGATCGTAAACTGATTAGAGTCATTAGACATAGACAGTCAAAAAGTTTTTGGGCATGTTATGAGAAGAAATGACTTGGAGAACTTGGTGACAACTGGCAAGATCGAAGGGAAGAGACCAAGGGGAAGACCGAGAAGTAAATACCTGGATGGCTAGGCCACGTGGCATGGTCGAGACAGGAACACGGAACTGATCCACGACTCTGGTGATCGAGTGAGATGACAGAATTGACCGCCCACGCTTACCGGCATGGCACATGATGGATAGATGGATATTATTGTTATATAGTATTGCTTGCTTGACATAGTTCTGGTATAGTGTTACTATATGATTGTTATTGTCCGGATGACAACAAAAATATTCTCAAGAATGTTGTACAGATTCAAGCCACAGACGGAGGCGATGCCGGCTCAGAGCCCTTGTTGTTTTCAATTACCAGCGGCAACCCTCATGATTTCTATAGTACTGATTTCCACACGGGTAAGTATATATTTGTGCCCAATAGGGTGGAAGGTGTAAGTAGGAACCTATGTATTATTTACACACCCCCCTCCCCTCCCTCCCTCCACCCCCCCCCCCGAAGCTGATTGCGTCCCTTGGTTGTATACAATAATAACAGACCAGATTTAAGTGTTACTTGCATGTATGACGTCATCAACATGTGACATTCTCTCCAGAATGTTCCCATTGCAGACAATATGCAAGAGAGAAAGAAACATTGTTTTTTAAGTTGCATATCCCTTTACAGGACGTTGCAGTCAACACCAGCATTTTTCAGCTGTTATTGATGTTCTTGGCAAGATTACGCTCAGATCCGATCCGAAGCTTTGGGTTCAGTATTTCTGAGAGACATGAAAGGTTTGCAACTATTGTAGTCAGGTTGATATAAAGACGTTTACCCGACCCTCAAGGACTTGCTGGCAATTCTCGCCTTCCCTCTCCAAAGTCAGCAACCTGCGGAGTGTGCAAGAGCGGTACCGAAACTTCCCATCTGTGGACAGGACATGTTAGAGTGTAACTAGGTCATGGTTCTGCACAGCTCTAGGGTACTTGTCTGCGTCGCTGACTCAGGGAGTTAGTGAGCGCGGCCACACAGTTCTCCGACACACCGAGTCCAGGCTTTGAAATCTGCCGCCGGACCATTCGTAAGTTGATTGCATTGCGTTGATTTGATTGTATAAGCCTATGTCGTTGCAGACAGCAATGGCAAACTACTGACGGTAAAATTTCCAGTAAATCACAAACTACTGACGGTAAAATTGTCCAGTAAATCACAAACTACTGACGGTAAAATTGTCCAGTAAATCACAAACAGCCGATGGAGATCACCGTGGCCAAATGGATAAGAGCGCTCATGGTAAACTTCCAGTGTACCGATGCCTCGGTAGAAGGTTCACTCCTACATAGGTCAGTTGGACCAAAATATTGAATACAATGACGTCATAAGGTCAGGTTACAGATGGCCGCCACACTTTCGATATAATCTATAACAGAGTAGCCTGTTATAGGGGTTGTATGGCATTGAGGGGCTAGCTGGTGCGCAACGAAAAAATGTATTAGTGAGCAATGCACGGGTGAGCACCGTGGTTAGAGGTAGCTATGGGGGGTCGTGAGATGACGACAAGGGAGTTACGACAAAGAAGCAGTTTGACCACCAGCTGGAGAGGTCGCAGGAGTTGGGTTTCATCTAGAATGCGTTAAATTGAGTAGAGCAAGATTAAGTTTTGTAATCCTTCGAATGTCAACAACCTTGTAGGCTGTCATGCCTTTTTGTATGAAGCACCACCAATAAAAGTGAAACTTGGATGTCGCCGACCTTTGTTCTTAATTCAATGGAGTGTGGACTTTGAGAGATGGGCCACTGTACGACACGGTTAACTTTAGCTCCCCTTCTCTGCTATATCACCAGAGAGTAGCAGCGTTCTGCTATCCGTCTATTGATCAGTGAAGGGGTTAACCCTGTAGACATTCATCGGCTAATGAAGGTCCAGTATGGTGATGCATGCCTGTCCCACTGACCGCTGTATATGCATGTACCTGCAGTCCAACAAGTGTATGAGTGGAGTAGGAAGTTTCACAACGGCGTGACGTGACTTCTGTGACAGGCTGTTCACGACCTGATCAGGCACACCAAGTAGTGACCCCAGAGTCGATTGCAGACGTTTGAAGGCATCGTACAGGAAAACCACCAATTGAGTGTTAGTAATATTGCTGCACATCTTGACACCAGTCAAGGTTAAGCACACCAGATCTCCATGATGTGCTACAGTACCTCAAAGTGTCTGTAAGGTGGGTGCCACGGCAGCTTACTCCAGAACTGAAACGACGCATTGATGCTTGGCACGAATTTGTGAAGAGCTTTGAGGCAGAAAGTAATGATTTTATATCAAGAATTGTTACTGGAGATGAAACCTGGGTTCACTACCACGAGCCGGAAACGATGAAAGCGAGCAAGGAATGGCGCTATACCTCCTCACCGAAACCAAAGAGGCTTCGCACTCAGCCATCTTCAGGGAAGTTAATGCTGACTATCTTTAGTGATGAACAAGGCGTTATTTTAGAGCACTACATGCCAAGATGGAAAGCTGTCACCAGTCATACGCATACAGATCTCAGGAATCATCGTCGATTCGCTGTCAAATCCAAAGTGTACTTCTGAGAAATGGTGCCCTTTTGCAACATGACAACGCTCGACCCCATACTGCCAATGCAACGGTTGAAACCATTAAGACCCCCACTTTGAGTGTGTACCACATACTCCGTACTCACTAGACGTAGCCTCAAGTGATTTTCACTTTTTCGGACAACTGAAATAGTCTTTGGGAGAAAAGACTTTTCGGCCCGATCAATAGGTATAGCCAGTAGTGTGTGAGTGGTTACACTCTCAACCAAGGGTATATATTTTCTACAGGAATGCGAGCACTTTATCGACGATGGAGGACTTGCATTGAACGCACTGGTAACTATATCGAAATATGAAACATTTGTTCTTTACTTTTTTAGAATATATTGACACCCCACCCCACCACCACAAACATCCACCTGAATCCACCTCGTACTTGAAGCTCTTTACTTGTTTCAGGGGGTGTTGCTTTAGAGGAATCTTTGTTTTATTTATTTATTTATTTATTTATTTATTTATTTATTTTTGGTTATAGTTTTACTGATGCTAATGTTCATGTCATATTCCTTAAACACTTCGTTTAGACTACTTATGTGGACTTGGAATTCTGCTTCTGATTTTGCTATTAGTGATCGTCCGCAAAAAGAAGTTCTTTAATGATGTAATTTGCCGTTGATTCTTCTTCTGTATTCTGTTCTTCACGAGGTGTTGTTGCGGTATCTATTTGGCTGGTTATTATACACCAGAGATTTTCCGGATCTTATGGTGGAAGACAATCAGACACTTAACCCCCTCTTGTACTCCGGATCTTATAGTGGAAGACAATGAGACACCTAACACCCTGTCGTACTCCGTATCTTATGGTGGAAGACAATGAGACACCTAACACCTGCATGTTTTAAAGATAGGAGATACTAATGAATGTAACTGTCAGTAGTACCTAGCAGTAAAGAGGTGGGGGGGGGGGGGGGGGTCCCTGAGTCTGAGGAATTATTAAGGCTGCCTGGCTAGTGCAGTCATCGTGAACTGTGCATGTTAGGGTTTTGCCCCTGTCAGAAACAAATCCAGCACCTTACCAGGGATTCAAACCCGAGTCTCCTGTAAGGGATCCAGCATTCTGGCCCCTCAGCCAAACGTTTATTACTGGAAAAAATGGTAAAATGACAGCTAATTATTTGTTGAAGGAGTTTCAAACATGCAGAACAGAAAACTATTTTGCTTGCCTGCTCCATTTGAGGACAAACGATGGAGATGTTAACAAGCTTAAGCTGACTGCTGCTTTCTTCGCTCAGTCATATTGACGTCTGAAGGTGAATGAAGAAGAACTAGACAAATACCACTGAATCATGAGGTGAGGAAAGAGACATAGGTGCTAAATAGGATACACGCTGAGAAACCTGAGAGTAAAACTGGAAAGTCCCTTAGAATTCACATGGAAAATAAAATAGAGGGAGATGTCAAAACACACGGAGAAGAGAATTAGAAGCCGAGATGAATAATGAGGATATGAACAGAGCTGCACGAGATAGCTAAAAATAGAACTGCTTGGGGTCAGTTGGTTAAGGGAATATGCTACAGTGGACATTAAAGGGCAGAAGAATGATATCACACCCTCCCGCAGCAGATTCTAACATAGGAGTAGCTTACTTAAACAAGGAAGCTAGCAGATATTGCTCATTGACTTCCTGGACCAGCAGATTTTCAGTTGTCACAAAATCATTCAGTGTAAGCGATAACCAAAATATGCAGATTTTAAGTTGTCACAAAACCATACAGTGTCAGGAATAATCAAAATACACATATCTTCAGTTGTCACAAAAGCATTCAGTGCTAAACTACACAGGTGAATTGCTGATTATAGTTAGGTTCTCTGTGTTGGCAGACATTTTTTACATCATCTGATGATGTGAGGTCAAATTTGCTGAATGGATATGAGCACACGCTCTTAAACTTCTGTTGTGCTGATGCTGAAGTAGCAGGTTCATCCCCTACACCGGTCAGTTGGAGTAAAATGTTGACTTCTCATCTTTGACTTGGGGGCGTAAATTACAAGTACCTCAGAAGTCAGAGTGGTGCTCACCTGATTGCAGGGGGCACTCATACTAGGGAAATCTTCCCCCCACTAAAAAACCAGTCCAGTGTGGAGTAAGCTCAGGTTCAAAGTGAATGATTGAAAAAAAAATGGAAACCCAAACAATTACTTCTGATGTCTTAATGGTGTCATGTATTAAGTGAGACATGAAGATATCGGTAATAGATCCTACAACCTGGGGGGAAAGGGTGTCTGATTGTCACACCTGGTGGTGCTCTGTAAGAAATCATCTTCAGCAAGTAGAGGACACAAGAATCTGCTAGGCTGTGTGTCTGTAGGCTTCCTAGCCACAGGGCACGCTCCATGGATGTGTCTGAAGGAAGCTGTTATGATCTTGTTTATCTGGCTCTGTGGCAAAGGGGTTACAGACACAATTCGTAATCCTACATATCGCATTAGAAACACAGCTGCGGGATTTTGGGAAGCATACCGCATTGCGCTGATTTTTATAAAATTATATGAGTGCCGGCAGTTCAGAAAGCAATGGCAAACTACTGGACATAAGGTTGCCAAGAAATTACAAACATCCAAAAAATGCTGGGGTTGACTATGACGTCCCGCTCAGAAAGCAATGGCAAACTACTGAGCGTAATCTTGCCTAGTACATCAACAGCAGCTAAAATATGCTGATGATATATGCAACGTCCTGTAAGGGATACGCCAAAAAAATTTTTTTTTAGCACTGTTGCTTCTTGTATTGTATATAATGAATCGGAGAGGTGCACTTGGAGAGTTGTAGTTGTGTTTATTTATTTGTTTTTAGTGTTGGGGAAGAAGTGAGGTGTTATTGTACATGAATTAAATTACAAACGATAGGGAAAAAAAGGTTGTCCCAGAGCAGATGCTGTCATTGGGGATTGAAGTGGTAGGCCCTCACATATTTTAGGTCATTACACATGAGGTGGAGCAAATTCCCTTGCTCGTCACCTTCCTTTCCTCGTCACCTTCCCTTCCCAGACAGTTTTTAAAATAGTCAAGTACCAAGTTTTATGAGGCTGGATCGACTCAAGAGCCATACTGGTCAGAAATAAAATCCTGCCTCTGCCTGGGGATTGAACCAGGAACTGGCGTTTTGGCGGTCACAGCACACTAACCACTTTGCCAGCATGGCTGTTTTTTTTTTTTATATACTACACATTGTTTTGGAAAAACATTAGAAACACAGTTGTGGGCGATTTGGCAGCAGACTGCCTTACGTTGTGCTTTTTATGAAATAGTATGGGTGCCGGTCGTTCAGATAGCAATGGCAAACTACTGAACGTAAACTTGCCCAGGAATCACAAACAGCCAAAATATGCTGGGTTTGATTGCTACGTCCTCTAAAGGATATGCAACTAACTTAACTAATACGTTGTATAAAGCAACAATTAAAATTACATATTTGCTAAACACTGCATTAGTTTTTGAAACAAAAATCGACCATATTGGATATGGTGATATCCCCAGATCCTTTAACATTGCTTTTTTTGACATCTGACAGTTACTTTTGACTTGTTATCTAGATTTGATCCTCCCAAGGGTAATTCTGTATGATAATGTGATTAGCTGAATTGTTTCTCGTCTGTATTTGATGGTAGAAGACTTGCTTTTATGTACATTTGATTGTAGATTTCTTCTGGCAAGAATTGTTGTCTCAGTTTTTCATGTTAGATTTCATCATTGATTTCTGGCTCTTGTTATGCAGCAATATAAAGATATAATTAACAAATCAACCATTTGTACGGGCTTCTTTTCTCTCTTGTGTTTGTGTTGCTGTGCAGGTTTGTGGTGTAGTAGGTCAAGTTATGAGTATAGGGCCTGTTTACTGGACTTCTAGCTTATTGGGTGTATGGTGCTAACCGACTTCCAGTCGCCAGCATGGCGGTTAGGCGTTGAGCCGTTAGGGCCTGTGGCGTGTTTATGCTTGTAGCTACGGTTTGCAATCGCATTTTCCTCATGTTGGACTAGTAGTACATTGTTCCGTCGCTCTGCTACTGAGTGCACGGGCGACACCGTGAGCTGTGAAATTCGCGTGGAATGCTTTAACATCTGTCGTGCACAGTGAACTGCATGTTCGGAGCAATGGCTACCGGCTGTTTGCTGAATTGACTGTTTTGCCCTTTCGGTTTACGAGTGCATTTTTCAGGAGTCTCCTGGGAGTCGGCGCTGAAGCTGCGGAGTTCGTGCTTTGTGTGACAATTTCGGCGGGTCACCCTGCAGTAAAAGACCGAGCCATGTGAGAAAACCCGGGTTAATTATGTCTTTCTGGTGACTGCCGAGTCCATCGACAAGGAACTGTGGTATTCGTGGATAAATTTTGTGTTGGCATTCTGACGGCGACATTATGCATAGTCTACCTGTGCGGGCTTGTTGGATTGCCGAGACTCCCGTCTATTCCACTTTTCACATTGGACAGTGGGGAGCATTTTGTGTGATGTTCGCTGGCACGGGAATGGAGCATAATGGGGTCGACCAGTTGCCGTGAAGTTGGAACCTTGACTGACTGAATGACTGACTGACTGACTGACTGACTGACTGACTGACTGACTGACTGACTGACATGGTGCTAACCCCATATTTGTAAAGGCCAGTCGGTACTGAAGGGGTGATGTGGTCAGTATCACGCTGACCGCCTTCACTTCCCAAGACATTTTCTGGTGCACATGTTAGGCTGGGTCAAGCTGAGAGCCCGGGTCAGTTTTTAAAATCTGCCTGGATGCCAATTCGAACCCATGACCACCAGACAAGCTTATAGTCACTATACTACCATGGGGGTCTGTGCAGTGTGCATCCGCTGTATCTTATATGACTGGGATAGCAGTCATGATGGGTCATTTTAAATGTCATGAAGATGACTCATGAAACTACTCAATCAAGCAATTGGTGAACTACACTGGCCTCGTATGACATGAGTGGCTCATCACAGTTAGTCCAGCTAACTTTCAACTACGAGGGCTATTCCAATATCAACCTCCTATTGGCTGATAAAAGTAAACCGGTTGCCATAGCGACATGGTTCATTGCTCGCATCATTCAGTAGTTATTTAGCTCACTACACATCAACCTACAGTCGCATTTATTCCGTGGTTCACGAATCGCGAAAGAATAAACATGGATACTGTTATTGCCTTTTCCGCCAGCTGTGAAATTTGTGGTGTGATTCGTTTTCTTCCAGCAAAATGTTAAAATGCGGCTGAGATTCATCGTGGATTGTGTCGTGCGTATGGTGATGACATTATGAGTGACAGTTTTGTTAAGGATTGGTGCAGGAAATTCAAAGATGGATGTAAAGATGTGCATGATGAGGTTGGACAAGGACGACATTCATGTATGACAGACGAGCTCATTAAAAAATTTGACCAAGTCGTATTGGAAAAGCGCCATTTCACAATTTCAGATCTTTCTACAGAATATCCACACATTTCTAGGAATAGTCTGTTTTGAATTGTCACAGGCTAAGCAGCCATGTGCTGGACGTGACAATTCCTTGGGTGAGCCCAGTACCAGAGCGCTAAGTGCTGGCTCTGCAATTATGGAAGCCTCCTTGGATGGCGGGGAATTCCCATTATCTGCCCCTGCCATCCCTTGAGGGCTGACCGGGATGTCTTCGGTCGCTCTAACTTAACCAGGAAAGCACGTGGCTGTGTGATCTAGCGTTCATAGTGGGCATTGCCTAGTACCTCTCAGAGCTGAGCATGAGGAGAGTTGGATTTTAAAAATTGGCTGTGGTCTTACTGGAGTATAGAAACATGGAATGTACACATATAAAGCAATATGAATAAAATTTGGTGGAACTGCGGTAAAGCTGTGGAAATGTAAACAATATAAAATAACACAAAGTAATGCAGATTTACATAACAGAATTACGACTATAGAGTAGTCTGGTATTATGGCACTAGTGACTCGCCGCCACCCCTTAGCCGGCTCACATACCTCTGTAAGTAAACAGAGCGACGCGATCCTCTACCGAATCTCCCGCAGCTGTGTTTCCTACGTGAGTATACGGGATTACGATCAACGTCCTTAACTCCTTCGCCAGGGAGACGGCTGTGTGTTACTGGCACCTATAAATAGTTACACTGTAATCTGCCATGATTGACGTAGGAGACGTCTAAGGTAGGGTGCCGTAAGAGTGACTGCCTGACCCAGTGTAAAACTGAAAACTCTACCTGCAAAGAGGTTGACATGATTTAGTTGAGAATCTAGATTCCATTGGAAGATGAAAAGAAGGGGACGAATATTATTTGTCGTTTTTACTTTGTTTTATATTGTCCATCAACTCTAAGATTACACCTGTCATCTATTTCTTGTTTGCCTTCTATTCAGTAATATACTTTGCTTATTTGATAGATGTCGTTCTTTTGGATTTCCCTTTGTTGGCCGATGCTTTGCGTCTATTTCTCCATCTGTCCATACAACTGGAGAGAGGAAGGTGGGGGAGAAGATAATAATGACTGGATTTCCTGCCTTACCAATCCGGATGTTGATTTCCTGACCTAGTGATAATTTGCTATTTACCACTGATCCTAGATATGTAATATGGTCTACCATCTCTATCTCGGCGTCGTCAATAAAGATTGATGGTACCCCTTGTGCACATTGTGACATAATCTGTGTCTTCTTTTTGTTAATTGTTAAACCACATTCAGAACAAGCATTGGAGAATGCAGATAGTAGACATTGCAATTCTTCCTCAGAGTGGGTCGTAACTGCAGCATCATCTGCAAAAAGCAACTCTCTGATCAGTACCCTCCAAATTTTGGTCTTAGCCTTCAATCTCTGAGCATTGTAGAGGCCGCCGTCTGAGTGTGAGTGAATGTATATACCACCATCCTGATCACGAAAGGCATATTTCAGTAGAAGTGAAAAGTATATTCCAAAGATGGTGGGAGCTAGTACACAACCTTGCTTAACTCCATTCTTGATTTCAAACTCTTCAGAAGTTGCACCATTAAACTTGATTATACCCTTCATGCCTGTGTGGAACGATACCTCTTATGATCCACAGTGCCGTAAACCCCTACGGCAGTTTTATAAAGAGTTTCCTTAAGTTGACCCCACTTTTCATTTACTGTGCAATTTTCTGATGTATCAGTGAAAGCGTCTTCAAGTTGCTGTTGAAACTGAAAGCACTTTTCAGGATCGTGAATGTTAATAATATTAATCCTGGGGCTAGATTTGTGTTTAGCTGTGCAGATTCTCTTTGGTCTCAGTCAAAACCTTGCAACAACCAAAGAGTGATCCGTATCACAGTCAGCACTGTGGTAACTTCGAGTAAGTGATATATGGTTTAGATGTTCTCTGCGTGTGATGATGAAGTTCAGCTGGTTCCAATGGCCGGATCTTGGATGTTTCCATGTGACCCTATGCAGCTCTTTTGTTTTAAAAAAGGAGTTTGTAATACAAAGGTCATTTCTGGTGCAATACTCCAGCAGCCTTTGACCATTTTCATTCATGCGACCGATGTTGTATTTTCCAAGGCACACTGGCGATGACCTCGAGACCTTGCCCACACGAGCATTGAAATCACCGAGCATATAAATGTAGTCAGATTTTGGAACTGCCTTGATCACGGAGTCTAACTCCTCATAGAACGAATCCTTCACATCATCAGAGGAATCGGTTGTCGGTGCATATGCAGTAATAATGGTGGCAAAACCACAAGAGGTTGCCAAGCGCAGGGATAATAGTCTTTCATTTCCTCCTGCTAGAATTTCAATCATTCTCAGTAGCGAATTCTACACCGCAAAGCCCACACCGTGTTGCCTTTTTTCTGACTGCTCTCTACCCTTCCAAAAAAGGTGTAATTGTTTTCTCTGAGTGACCCTTCCTCGGCGAGGCGAGTCTCCTGCAGGCCAGCAATATCAATGTTAAGACGATTGAGTTCGGCATCAATCACAGCCGTTTTTCTCACATCGTTAATATTGGTCAAGTCAGTGGAAAATCCTGGACACATGGTTCTCACGTTCCAGGTTGTAAGCCGTAGCTTGAGGTTTCTATTTTTCTTTTTATAAGTACCCGATGAATTGGTTTTACAGCCAGCGATTCAGATTTTGCCCTAGCCCCAAGCACCCATTGAAGCAGGCAGGTTGTGGCGGATCAGCACCCAATTGGCTGGGGGATGCCAAGCTTGAGGTGGGCGGTAGCTGATCAGTGACACCTGTAGGTGTCTCCCACCGTTAGAGGCAACGCGTGGCGCACCATGTCTACGCCAACTGATAGGGACTTATAACCTGTAACAGTTGCCTCTCGCTTCGATTCCGAGACCGGTTAAGACCAGGGATGGAGTTATTGCCTCTCCATAGCACAAAGCCTGGGCTAAAATATAGAGATCATGTGTTGCCCATGCAGCATGATCCCTCTCTCGGCCTGCCTAGTTCACTCCAGAGGAAAGGTAACACCCCTACATCTGGAACAAGACAAGCTGCAGAAGCTGCCGGATCAGCAAAACAATGCTCTAACTGTCCGCCTCTCGTAGCGTCGATGCTAGACCAGCCGCCAACCAAGGCTAAGGGCCTGGTCTGCCCTGCCATGACATTTTGTCTTTAAATTGCATTTCCTCGCACCAGGGTAAGGCTTGTACCCTCCCAATTGCGCTCATCCGCCCGAAGCCGTTGGCACAATGTGGGGTGTCGGGTTTGGTAAGCGCCGCCCAACGTTCGGCGCTAACAGAAAGCAGGTAGTACTGTCTACTGTCATACGGTAGCTCAGTCATATCTGACTAAAACCTGACAGGTGAACTCAATTAAACAAACAAACACACAAACACACAAAATCACAGGCGGTGACCCCAGCCTCCCTGTGACAGGCGGAGATACTAACCACTACACTACTGAGGACACACTGATATTCTCACAAACACTAATAATGTAGTCAAACGTAGGTCACGTGACCAGCCGTTTGCGAATAGATCACGTGACCAGTCGTTTGCGTATAATGTCCATACATTACTAGCAAACGTTTGCTTATAATCACTTCGTTTATTATAATAAAAAATTGTAAAATCTTGTAAACAAATTAGTAAAAGTTTTTGTCCATATTGTAAAATATAATGTATAAGTGTATAAGTAAAATAAAATTGCAATAATCAGTTACTTTTACTGTTTAGTAACCTATGTTTTTTATTATTATTTCGCATATCCTTTACAGGACATTGCAGCCAACATCAGCATTTTTCAGCTGATTGTTGATTTCTTGGCAAGATTACGCTCAGTAGTTTGCCATTGCTTTCTGAGTGACCGACTCACATACCCAGTAAGTTACCAATGCAGTGAGATCCGCTACCGAATCTCGCGCAGTTTCGTTCCTTACGTGGATATACGGGATTAAGGAGAAAGTCGTTAATCTCTAGGCCAAGGAGCCGGCTTAATAACTTATGAATAATTCATAATTACTTATTGTGATAGATTGTTGTAAACAAAGTCCTCCAATAGCTTTACATTTGTCAGTGTGGCTTACATACAAAAGGTTTGCCCACCCATGCTCATTTGGTATAATTTGCAGATGGTTCTTCTTCTGTGATTTCGTCATGCGGCTAAATTCCTTCATATATATATATATATATATATATATATATATATATATATATATATATATATATATATATAACGAACAAGAGACTTGAGGGATGTGTGTGGTTAATTTCCTGTTCAGTTGTTGTGGCCCTAGGAGGCCAGTAAAAAAATGTTTTTACCCCAAATAGGGTTAAGAGGCAGGTGACAGTGCCGGTTACATTGAAAGTATAAAAATAAAATTTAAGAAATGAATACATAACTGAAAATTTGATTATAAAATGTAAGTATATAAAAATTAGAAACATTTTGTGTAAGACATCTAAAAGCATTATGTCTGTCATTAACAAATTTTACTTAAAAATTGACATTTTTAATTTATTAGAGCATTTTAGAGAAGTTGAAAAGTGAGCTAATGACATTATATAATTTATGTTTTTTCTTTTTAAAATAGGAGTAAGTTCCCCTGTAACAATATTAGATTTTTATGTCCCTTATTTAAGGCTTATCTAAGTGTTTTTCTTTTAGATATCGTGTAATTCCGCAGAATGCTGTTGTTGTGATTTTTATTTTCTCTTTTTCTGTCATTGTCCAGGTTTGGCATTGGTAACGTAGAGTTGGTAGGTAGATTGTGTTATAAAGTGCTTTCTTAGTAGTTATTGATACATGTTTGTTCTTTAGTATTGGTGATATGTGTCCATTGAGTTGGTTTGCCGAAATGAATCTATCTTCGATCTCGTCTTCTGATTTGCCACTTGATGATATTATTATGTTATTAGGTAGCGTTCAAAGAGGGCTTTGCCCTTGTCCTCGTCAGTCCTCTGCCAGATGAGGTCAGCACCTTGGAAGTCAGAAATGCTCTTATTCTTGACTACACCACTCATGCTTTTATGTAGTCGCCAGAACAATTTCAGTGACTTGTCTGTGCTTACTCTTTGAAACACCTCTGCCCATTTTTCGCTTTTAACAACCTTGACCAGTTTTTTGAAGTATCTTACTTTTGTGTGCATCTCTCTTTCTAAGTGCAAGCAGGGACTAGGATGACCAGCTCTGTTCTTCTTGGCATTTTGCCATCTCCTTACAGCACTACGCTTATCCACCCAAGCCTTCTCCACCTCGAAACTCCACCACGGTGGCTGCTCCCAGCTTTTTTTCCTGCCCTGAAACGTTCTGCGCTTGTCACGTCTTATTTTACTCACCACATCTTGCCCTGTACTGTCATACTGGAACGTCTTTACCTTTAGCTTGTGCTGCCTGGTTCTGCCTTTCTCCACCAGTATGCTGCACGGGTGGTGGTCGCTGCCATGGTGTCCTAGGACACCCCATCTACACACTGTAGTGAGTGAAGGTGAAACTAGCGCCAGATCACCACTTGAGGACTTAGAACCTGGCGAGGAGTGGGTGCAAGTGCCAACAGACTTCTGCACATCCTTTTCAGTTTGCATCAACTAGATAGAAAATGCAGACATGAAAATCCGGCTGCTGTGGAGGCTGAAGTACAAGCGTTGATTTTCGAGAATTCGCTAGACGGTGACGCGGTCATCTACACAGATGGGTCGGTCGTCCGACATGTGAGAAGCTCATGGGCCTTTACAGCTCGGGCCGGAGGGAGAATTGTGAAGGAGGACTCTGGTGCTTTCACTGAAACCACAAGTAGCCTGACCATGGAAGTCATGGCAGTAAGTAAAGCAATAACATGGCTCGAGACACAGACATTCACTAGGGCTTGTTTCCTTAGCGACTCAATGAACATGATCAAGAGGATAGAGGAGGGGTCGATCCGAAGAGAATGGTTGCTGCCTTTGGAGCGGTCTTGACTGGCAAAGATTAGTTTCATCTTCGTGCCAGGGCATGCGGGAGTACAAGGAAATGAGCTGGCTGACAAGCTCGCAGGTGAGGCTACTGTGGAGGGCGGACGCGCCATGGACCAGGCCGACATTCTGAATGCTCTACGAGAAGTAAGACTTTTGCGAGAACCAAGTGACGACTGTGAATCTACAACAATGGCCAGACTGCGGGAGCAGCAAATTAAAAGAGGGGTGGCCAAACAAGAACACTACGCAGGAAGCCAAAGAAGATTGATAAACCAACACAGAACTGGCGTCGTTAGCCGCTACACGTTGCGGGATTTGCTGAGGAGGGGATCCGAGCACTTATGGACTGAATGGTTCGATGTGCAATGAGGATGATCTGTCGACTACTAACTAACTAACTAACATTATGTTATTATACTTCTTATATTATACTACTTTATGTGAAAAACCTGTATAATGATAACAGAGAGGAACAGTATGATATTAGATTTAATAATGAAGGACCACCAATTTTAAAGATGGAGGTTCAAAATGTTCTTAAGCATAGTAAAGCTGGCAAGGCCCCCGGTGCACATAACATCGCAGCAGAAATGATTAAAGCTTTAGAAGAATTTGGACTAGAGCAAGTCACCAGACTGCTGAACACATTATATGATACTGCAGATATACCTTCTGAATTATGTAACTCTGTATTTATTGCAATCCCAAAGAAATCAGGAACCTTGGAATGTGATCAACATAGAACAATTAGTATAATGAGTCACATCACAAAAATTTTGCTACAAATTACTATGCAAAGAGTGAGAAAGAAAATACAACCTGAAATAGGGGAAGAACAATGTGGGTTTGTAGAAGTCAAGGGTACAGTAAATGCTGTGTATATGCTGCGAACAGTTATTGAACGTGCTATAGAAGTAAACAAGGATATACACCTTTGCTTTATTGACTACACAAAGGCTTTTGATATAGTTAGACATGTCAACATGGTAGATATGCTTGCAGATCTACAAATTGATGGGAAAGACATTAAACATACATTGGAAACAACGAGCTGCCATAAGGATTGATAATGAAGTGGGACAATATCAACCTATTAAGAGAGGTGTTAGGAAGGGATGTGTAATGTCTCCAGATCTTTTTTTCCCTATACAGTGAAAATATTTTCAGGAATGTAGAAGATATAAATGGAATCAGCATTAGAGGACGAAACATCAATAACATTAGATATGCAGATGATACAGTATTGATTGATTGCAACATAAAAAATCATCGCCAAACTTGATACAGCATTACGGATAAACCGTTGTCGAAGGATGTGACCCTTCCTGTATCAATCATCGCTAGTGAAAGAATTTGATGTGTCAATTGGGGCAATTCAAAAGGTCGTTCGTAAGAAACTGCAATATCGGAAGGCGTGTTTACAGTGGGTACCACGGATGTTGACCGACCACCAAATAGAGGAAAGTAAGGGATGGTGTTTGAACCACTTGCTGCGTTACAGAGTGGAGGGTGATGCGTTTTTCTTCCACATAGTGGCAGGCGATGAATCATGGTGTCACCACTTTGAGCAGAGCAGCAAAAGAGAGACCATGCAATGGAAGCATGCTGGATCACTAAAAGCCAAAAAATTCAAGTTACAGGTTTCCGCTGATAAAGTTATGCTGAGCGCATTTTTTGACCACGAAGGGCTATGATTGGCCGACTTTAAAGAACCTGGTGTCAACATCAACTCTACCCAATACTTGCAAAAACTAGACAAGCTGCAGAAAGCCATAAAGAATAAATGACCCGGCATGCTTTCTCATGGTGTGATTTTGTAGCACGATAATGCTCGTCGGCATGTCGCAAAGATTGTGCAGGAAGCATTAGTAAGGAAGAAGTGGGAAATTCTGCAACATCCAGCATACAGTCCTGATTTGTCATCATGTGATTTTCATTTGTTCGGACCTCTAAACAAAAAGCTCTCAAGGGGCAACGATTTCACACAAATGCACACGTAATGAAAGCGGGAAACACTTGGTTCAGTGAGCAACAACAAACCTTTTTTGCGGACGGCATTCGCCGCCTACCTAAACAATGGGATGCTTGCCTAATGCCTACGGCGACTTCTTATGACCAACCCATGGTGCATTTTTCAATCACAATGAATGCTTTGTTTAATTCTACCACACCTGTTGATGTTTCTTTCATGCTTTTGTAATAAAGCCACTGGAACGGGTATCATATGAACGTCCCTAATAATACCGTCATTAAACACATTTACAGTTATGATATCTTTTATGTTTACATCGAGTTATTTGCTTCTTCTGTAATATGTGCTATCTTCAGGCAAATATCTTACGGGATTTGCGCTTGTGGGCCTAAGATTAGAATGTTTGAGACTTTTTGTTGATAAAAGTTGTTGGACAGTTTCTTTGTTGAAAGTTCTGTAATTGTATAATGCTTTGTTTCTTAATGTCCATTTGAGAGTTCTGTACTCTGCCAATAGAACAAGTAGCTTTGAGTGGGTATCTTGTGTGGAGTAAGGAATGGAATGTATCATGATTGCTTTGTCAATTGGAATTCACGGTCAGCGGTCCCCATAGAATACAGACTGCGGGCCTGGTAACAGAACATAAGACATTTATATATGAACATTGACACGTCTTGCATCATATCATGGTCAATACTCTTTAAGAAATAATAATGATTTAATCACATTACAAAGAATTAAAATCACGCTATCAAAAGATACACCGTACACACTTGTAATTAATTGTTTAATCGTGCATATTTTATATTTGTTTATAAATTCCAGGAGATGAAAGAAAACTTTCAACATTACAAAACACAGGAGTTGTTTCCCGTATAAGGTTTGTCGTGAAAGAATTCATCATCAAGTGCCTTGCCAGCTGGCGTAGGCGTTCATGGCTCTCCACAGATCTCGGTCTCTGATGTTCTGGATCAACTCTGCTGATGATATTATTCCATGCCACCGTCTCAATCCATCCAGAATAATTTCTCTTGGTCTGCCTCTCTTCCCCTCGATCTTTCCAGTTGTCATGATATTCTCTAATGTCTCTGTTCTCATCACATGACCAAAGAAAACTGTTGGCCTCTTTATTATTGTTGTATATAATGTTCTAGTTTCATAAGCCTCTTTTAGACAATCCTTGTTATTTACTCTGGCAGACCAAGTAATTCGCAACGTTCGTCTCAAAAACCACATCTCCGTTGCTTCTTACGTTCTTCCTAATTTGTTCATTTACATTCCAAGATTCACTGTCAAACGGGAAAACCGGTTCTATACAGCATTTCAGCACTCTCTTTCTTACATTCATTGATAGTGAATTATTGCATAAGATACTTTTCATTTTCTGAAATGCGGCTTTTGTGACAGAATTAGCTCCATTAAATAGACAGTGCAGATTCTGAATATTTATGAAATTACACAAATGCACCTTAGAAATGTGTGCAACATTCGAGAGAAGGCTACCTTGACTTTTCTATAATAACATATTACTAAAAATACTGGAAAGCAAGACCCGAGGCAAGAGAAGAAGATGGTGTAATAGTAAAACTGCTGATATATAATCTCACATAGAAGATGGTGTAATAGTAAAACTGCTGATATATAATCTCACATAGAAGATGGTGTAATAGTAAAACTGCTGATATATAATCTCACATGTATGTTTGGCACTCATAGAAGTAGAAGAAAGAAAGAGAGACCAGAGGACACACTAGACAACATAACAATTGACAGTTATAGTTACACCATCGGGACACACTAGACAACATAACAATTGACAGTTATAGTTACACCATCGGGACACACTAGACAACATAACAATTGACAGTTATAGTTACACCATCGGGACACACTAGACAACATAACAATTGACAGTTATAGTTACACCATCGGGACACACTAGACAACATAACAATTGACAGTTATAGTTACACCATCAGGACACACTAGACAACATAACAATTGACAGTTATAGTTACACCATCGGGACACACTAGACAACATAACAATTGACAGTTATAGTTACACCATCGGGACACACTAGACAACATAACAATTGACAGTTATAGTTACACCATCGGGACACACTAGAGAACATAACAATTGACAGTTATAGTTACACCATCGGGACACACTAGACAACATAACAATTGACAGTTATAGTTACACCATCGGGATTCGAACCTGTCACCTCCAAATGACGACAGCGCCTCACTGCAGGAACAAGCATACTACGGCGCATGACCAACCAGACACCCTTTGGTCTTAAGAACGCGACGTTCTGTAAAAGACATGCTTCTAACTTTTTTGTGTTTTTCTTTTATATGTCTTGTAGTTCCGCAGAATGCTGTTGTTTATCTAATTGATGGAGATTTCAGAAGTTGTTAGTTAAACAATGTTTTAATTTGTCTCTTTATATTCAGGTGTCCCTTTGTAATATGTTCCTGTAGTAAGTGGATTGGTAATTTTCATGAATGTTTATGGGTAGGTTTGATTTCTTACTTTGTTGATAATGATTATGCTTTTTCATGTGGTCACTGACGACTAGTAATTTTATTTGGCCCAAATTAGATGTTAGTTTTAAAAGGGATAGTTAGTACGGTGCTGACTTGCACTGACATGATCAACATGTGACATTCTCTCCAGAATGTTCCCATTGCAGTCGATATGCGAGAGAGAGAGAGAGAGAGAGAGAGAGAGAGAGAGAGAGAGAGAGAGAGAGAGAGAGAGAGAAAGCGAGAGAGAGAGAGAGAGAGAGAGAGAGAGAGAGAGAGAGAGAGAAATGAACAGAGAGATGAGAGATATACACAGAAAGAAAGACAGACAGACAGATGGACAGACGGACAGACAGACAGACAGATTGGAGCTCGGTACTTTGTTTGAGGGACGGGAGAAACGTATCTATATCAACCTCACTACAATAGAAGCAATCCTTTTTGGCTCTCAGAAACACTGAACCCCAAAACTCCGGACCGAAGTGTTAACAGTCCAGCTTGCCGGTGTTTCATAAACAGCAGCAACAACAGCAACAACGACAAAATTATGTTCTTTCAATCAAGCTCCACACTTTCTTTCTTTCTTTCTTTCTTTCTTTCTTTCTTTCTTTCTTACTTTTCTTTCTTTCTTTCTTTCTTTCTTTCTTACTTTTCTTTTTTTCTTTCTTTCTTTCCACTCTGTGTTCTTCTTTCGATCTTGCTTATTGTGTATATCTTTCTTTCTTTCTATGTATTTCTTTCTTTCTCTCTTGCATATCGACTGCAATGGGAATAATCTGGAGAAAATGCCACATGTTGATGAAGTCATCACTGAAATCAGGCCTGTTTTTATTTGTACAAATCCAAGGGACGCAATCAGCGTCAGGGGAAGTAAATAATTCATAAGTTCGTACTTATACGTTCCCCTCTTTTTGACACAAATATACTCATCCGTGTGGGAATCAATACTATATAATTTCTTAAGGTTACCGCTGGTAATTGAAAACAACAAGTGATCTGAGCCGGCATCGTCTCCGTCTGTGGCTTGAATCTGTACAACATTCTTGAGCATATTCTTGTTGTCATCCTGATAATAACATTCTTGTGGCAAAACTATTCAAAAACTATATCGAGCATGCAGTATAACGATAATATTTATTTTTCTTTGTTCGCATATCCTTTACAGGACATCGCTGTCAACATCAGCATCTTTCAGCTGATTGTTGATTTCTTGGCAAGATTACGCTCAGTAGTTTGCCATTGATTTCTGAGCGACCGACTCACATACCCAGTAAGTTACCAAAGCGGTGAGAACCGCTACCAAATGTCGCGCAGTTTCGTTCCTTACGTGGATATACGGGATTAAGGAGAAAGTCGTTAATCTGTAGGGCCAAGGAGCTGGCTTAATAACATATGAATAATTCATAATTACTTATTGTGATAGGTTGTTGTGGTAAGCAAAGTCCCCCAATAGCTTTACATTTGTCAATGTGGCTTACGTACAAACAGTTTGCCCACCCATGCTAATTTGGTGTATTTTGCAGATGGATCTTCTTCTGTGTTTTCGTCATGCGGTGTCCTTACTACATATATATATTATGAACAAGAGAGCTGAGGGATGTGTGTGGTTAATTCCCTGTTCCGTTTTTGTGGCCGTAGGAGGCCAGTAAAAAAAAGTCTTTTTTTTTTTTTTTTTTTTATTTCTGAATAATTTTTATTAATGTTTTTGTATAGTTTATAGAAGTCAATGACAATAACACTAGTTTAATAGCAAATTACAGACTAAAAAAAAGCAAGAAAAATATTTCTTTTGCATTAGAAGGGAGAAAAGACATCATGCAGTAATGATACTTGGAACAAAGCTACATCAGCAAAGACTATAAAAACAGGCAGTTTCAAAGATGTCTACAACAGACAGCTGTCTGACTAAAAATGTCAATTATTTATATTAAAATGTCCTAGAGAAAACAGTAAGTATGAACTGGCTACACTGAAAGATGCTGATGTTGACAGCGATGTCCTGTAAAGGATATGCGAACAAAAAAAAAAGCATACAGTATAAAATTAGCCTGCACAGAATATGCTGGCTCCTTCATAAGTGAATCAATAGTGCCAAATATATTATATCGAACATGATGAGAAAGTTTATATTACACTAGCTGACCCGGCCCGGCTTCGCCCAGGCCCTGGAGGGGATCTATCTATCTATCAGTCTGTCTGTCTGCTTGTTTGTCTGTCTGGCTGGCTGACCCGGCCCGGCTTCACCCAGTCCCTGGTGGGGAGCATCTAATTTAATTCATATACGTAGTCATATAAGCTCTCCCGTTCCCGACTATCTGTCTGTCTGTCTGTCCCGGCCCGGCTTCACCCAGTCCCTGGTGGGGAGCATCTAATTTAATTCATATACATAGTCATATAAGCTCTCCCGTTCCCGACTGTCTGTCTGTCTATCTGTCTTTTTTTTTTTTTCTTTTTCTTCCAACGTTTATTTCATACAAAGCAATGTGTATTTACAAGTTGTAGTGTGTGTTTCTTTTGTTTGTGTATATTACAGAGCGTTGCCGTTTGTTAGTGTTAAGTGTGACATTGTGAATGAAACATATACAAAAATATATACAGTTATGATAATATGACATTTGTGGCATAGTGCATGTAGATACGCATTCCATGCATATACTTCACTTCCGCAAGCGGAATGCATGAAACACCTGTCCATCTCTCCCTCTCCTCTCTCTCTCTCTCTCTCTCTCTCTCTCTCTCTCTCTCTCTATCTATCTCTCTCTCTCTCTCTCTCTCTCTCTCTCTCTCTCTCTCTCACGCACACACACAAAACACACGCACACACAATCTCATGCTTTCTGGAGACCGCAGTACATTTAAATGCCCCGCGCTTGGACAATAAACTTTAAACTATCATTTCCATTAAAATGTGGCTTCCTTGTAATTTCTGGGTCACTAAGCTCCCGAGGCGAAGGTCGTTGGTGTTGTTGCCTGATGACAAATTTCAGGGTGATGCTCTAGTCCATGATATCTTTTGTTTGGGGGACAAGAATCAGGGATTTACTACTAGCAATTAGGGTCCATGGTCTGTCCCCAGGGAGATAATTGGTCCACAATTGCGATAGTGTCTGGGCTTTATATACAATGGGAAGGACTTAAAACCTGGCGTCATTGTCGTCCTGTCGTATCTTTTCTAGAAGTGGCTCTAGAGCGACAACGTACAGTAAAGGGGACAAGGGACATCCCTGTTTCACTGACCTAGTCAACCTGAAAGAATTGGTTAGGGTATAGTTTAATAGAATCCGACTTTCCGGTTTCAAATATAAAATTTTGACCCATGTCCGAAAATAATTTCCCACGTTGCAGTGTGAGAGAGTTTTGTGGAGGTATGAGTGAGATATTCTGTCGAATGCTTTTTCTTGATCTAAAGAGAGAATTGAGGACTGACAGTTTTTCAGATGTGTGTAGTTGATGATGTCCCTTATGAAGTGTGTGTGTTGCTGGATATTCCGGTGTTGTACACTACATTGCTGGTCTTCATGAATGAGAGATGCCATTACTGGTTTCAATTTATTTGTCAAAGTCTTTGTTAAAATCTTGTAGTCTACATTTAAAAGCGAGATAGGTCTGTAACTCTTTAAAAGTGTCTTGTCAGTGTTCTCCTTCGGAATAAGAGTGATGTAAGACGAGTTCAAACTGGATGGGAGTTCATGTTTGTGGAAAGATTAAGAGAATACTGCTAGTAAAAGGGGACCAAGAAGAGGAAAGAAAAACTGAGAGAATTCAGCAGTAATACCGTCAGGGCCAGGCGATATGCCCTTCTGCATTCCATGAACCGCTTGTGTTATATCTGTTAGTGTTAATTCAGTATCTAGTGTTAGTTTCTGTTCCTCTGTGAGTTCTTTTGTGAATTTCATAAAGTGTTCTTGCACGTGCGCCTGTGTGTTTTCCTCTGTATAAAGGTTCCTGTAATAATCTTCAAAGGCTAAGGCTATTTGTTGTGGCTCGACTTGTATATTTCCTTCCCTGTCAATTATCTGGCCTATTTGTCTGCTGCGCTGTATGTTTTGTTCTAAAGCTAGGTATTGTTTACTCGGTATCTCTTGTGTTATAGTTTGTAACTTTGTTCGCAGTAAATCCCCCTGAAATCGATGATGTCTGTGGAGATCTAATTCTTCCTGTAATGCTATGATGTGTGGTGAATTTTTGTCTGTCTGTAGTAAGAGCTTAATTGCATTTTCCAATACTTTTTCTTGTTGTAGTTTTTGCTTGTGTATTACTGCTGCCTAGTGTTTGTGTTCTCTCTCGTATAGTTTGTTTAAGTGTTTCCCAGAGTTCTCGCGCTTTACCCTCCGGTATTTCACTTGTGTATGTGAGGATCAGTTTTGTTATGCAATCTACATAGTCCTGATTTTGTAAAAGTGTGCAGTTCAGTTTCCAATGGGGGGATCTTCTAAGATGTGGTGTTGCTTGTACTGTGTTTATTGTTGCAACTACGGCCTTATGATCTGTGAAGTTCAGTGTCTCCTGTAAATGCTTGACTTGTGTTATATGATGTGTTATGGGCGCATAAATTCTATCTAATCGCGCTGCTCTGTTATGCGCATTGTTTGTGTGTGTTGTATCTGTTCCATGGGGGTGCATCTGCCTGTATGCGTCTGTTAGCCCATGGGTATCTAAAATTGTTTGCAATGTGTCTAATTGATGTTCCTCCTCCCCCCGTTGTGTTTCTAATTTGCATTCTTACATCTCCATTTATAAGGTCGTGCGCCGAAAGTACGCAATTAAAATCACCCCCTAGAATGATGTTGTGACCCCGATATGAGCGTGATAATAAATTTTCAAGTGTTTGGTAGAAGAGCGGCTGATTTCTGTAGTCAGGCGGTGCGTGTATGTTGACAATTGTGTATTTATTTATGTTATTTCTCACCTGTACTATAGCTATCCTACCCTGGCAGTCCCTGTCCTTCTCTATAATCTGCCACCTGTCCGATGTCTGTATTATTGCTGTACCCAATCCGATATGTTGCGTACTAAGACTAAAACATGAGTGTCTTAGACCTAAGCATGTTGTGATATATGATGCGTGTTCATCGGTTTTAACGTTAGCTTCCTGAATGAGTATAAAATCAGGTTTATATTTGTGTATGAGTGGTATAAGATGATTAATTTTGGATCTTATACCTCGAATGTTAATACTCATTATTTTAATTTCCGCTGCCATTTTTATTGTAAAATAAGAAACGGTTGAGCATAATTATGTTTCTTGTTTCAAAACTGTCTGTATTCCTGTTATCATTTCTGGAGATTGTCTTTACCCAAGTCTTTACCCCATATAGGGGTATTATCGGGTGAGATCGTTCCAATTATTAAGTGAAAGTAAACAAAATAATATTTAAGACATAAATATATAACTGAAAAGTTGACTACAAAATGTAAGAATTTAAATATTAAAAACATTTTGTTTAAGAAATCTAAAAGTATTATATCTGTAATTAATATATTTTACTTTGAAATTGACACTGTTAATTTCCAATAGAACTTTATAGAAGATGGAGAGTCAGTTAATGATATTATGTCATTTATGTTTTTTTCTTTTCAAAATAGAAGTAATTTCCCTTTTAACAATATTAGATGTTTATGTCCCCTATTCATTGCTTATCTAAGTGCTTTTCTTTTAGATATCTTGTAATTCCGCAGAATGCTGGTGTTGTGATTTTTATTTTCTCTTTTTCTGTCACTGTCCAGGTTTGGCATTGGTAACATAGAGTTGGTAGGTAGATTGTCTTATAAAGTGCTTTCTTAGTAGTTATTGATACATGTTTGTTCTTTAGTATCGGTGCCATTTGTCCAATGAGTTGGTTGCCTAATTGAATCTGTATTTTCGATCTCGTCTTCTGATTGCCACATGACAATATTATACTTCCTAGGTACTTGAAACTCTTTACTTGTTTCAAGGGATGTTCGTTTAGGTAAATTGTTGTGGTTGTTTTTTTTTCCCCTTCTTCTTTAGTTATAGTCATTAGGCTATCTCTGTGTTATAATTATATTTTTTTTTCTTGCATATCCTTTACAGGAAATGCAGGACTAGAAATAAAATATATATCAGAAAGAATCATAACAGTGAGAATAAAAGAACAAACAATTACAACATATGTACAAATATACGCACCATGTAATGCAAACAATAATGAGCAAGAATGCGAGGACTTCTACGAAGACATCCACGACGTGCTAAATAAAATAGATAAGCAGGACAACATCATAGTTATGGGAGACTTCAATGCAAGACTAGGACATAACAGAGTGGGCATACAAAAACATCTGGGAGCATTTGGAGATCAGCAAAATGAAAGGAATGATAACGGAAGTAGACTATTAGAGCTTTGCAGCCAACACAACCTCTATATAACAAACACATTCTATAAACATAAAGATTCACAAGTATACACCTGGTATAAATGGAACGATCCAGATACTAAAAGCCATATTGATTTTATATTAACAAGAAATAACAGAAAGAGAAATATATTAGATGCAAGGGCAGTGCCCAATTTCAGTATAAACACAGATCATAAAGCAGTCGTTGCCACAATAAGAACAATCAGAAGAAGAAAACAAAGAGCAGAAAAATACATGCCATGCGAATCAGTAAACTTAAAAAACCTTAAAGACGAGGCAGTAAGGGAAAATTATGAGAAAGAACTAACTGAACTCTTTGAAAAATTACCTACAGAGAGAAAAACAGTGGAAGAAGAATGGGAGATGTTCAAATCAAGCATTTTAAATACTGCAAAAACAACATGTGGAACCAAGAAAAAACACGGATAAAGAAAATAACAAGCTGGTGGAACGCAAAAGTAAAGAAAGCGGTAAAAGACAAAAAGGAAAAATATAAAAAATGGTTGAAGAGCAAACAGGAATGTGATCGCATATAATATAGAATAGCGAGAAGACATGTGAATAGAATAGTAAAGAGGGAAAAACAAAAAGACTGGGAAGACTATGGAGAAACCCTAAATAAAAACTACAAGGAGGCAACTAGAAACTTCTACAAAAAGATAGGTGCAATGCGAGCCAGAGGAGAACCCTTTGACCCAACTGAAATAATTAACAGCGAAAATGGAGAACCAATAAGTGAACAAAAGCAAATCCTAATAAGATGGAAGCAGTACTTCGAACAACTTCTCAACATCCCATTAGATGTCACAGGAATTCAAGAGACCTATACAGATGTCACTGAAGAACTAGAACCAGACATACTAAAAGAAGAAATTATAGAAGCCATCAGATTAGCCCCATTGAACAAATCACCAGGACAGGATGAAATACCAAATGAACTAATTAAAGCAGCAAGAGAAGTAGGAACAGCTTGGCTACATAGACTATTCAATCATGTTTGGGTAGAACAACAGACACCACGAGACTGGGGAAATGCCATAATTATCCCAATTTGGAAAAACAAAGGCAGCAAAAGAGACTGCACACAATACAGAGGCATTTCACTGTTGAGTCATACTGGGAAAATATTTTGCAAAATTCTTGAAAAAAGATTACGAACTACTTTAGAACCCCAGCTAAGCGAAACACAACTTGGATTTAGGAAAAACAAAGGATGCACAGATGCAATTTTTGCTCTTAGACAACTTATAGAAAAATCAATCGAATTCAATGAAACACTCTACTTAGCCTTTGTCGACCAAGAAAAGGCATTCGATAGAGTAGATAGAAACAAGTTGTGGCAAATCCTTAAACAATATGGAGTGAGTACACATCTAACAAACCTATGTAAAAGTTTATACAACAACAGTGAATGCATAGTGAGAGCAACTGGAGGACACTCAGAACCCTTCACCATAAGATCTGGAGTACGACAAGGTTGTGTCCTGTCCCCTCTCTTGTTCATAACATATATAGACAACATATGTAAAGAAACCAGCCAAGCAGAGATAGCAAGAATACCACATGACGAGAAAACAGAAGAAGAACCAACTGCAAATCTAACCATTAGAGAATTCCTTTTTGCGGACGACGAAGCACTAATAGCAAAATCAGAAGCTGAATTACAAGACCACATGAACAGTCTAAACGAAATGTGTAGGGAACATAACATGAAAATTAGCACAAGCAAAACAGAGGTAATGACTATAACTAAAGAAGAACAAACAACAACAATTCACCTAAACGAACATCCCTTGAAACAAGTGAAGAGTTTCAAGTACCTGGGAAGTATAATATCATCAAATGGCAGATCAGAAGACGAGATCGAAAATAGGTGCAATAAGGCAAATCAACTCATTGGACAAATGGCACCAATACTAAAGAACAAACATGTATCAATAAC
Organism: Cepaea nemoralis; assembly: GCA_014155875.1. NCBI lineage: Eukaryota > Metazoa > Mollusca > Gastropoda > Stylommatophora > Helicidae > Cepaea > Cepaea nemoralis. Next base: position 30,645 of record JACEFZ010002709.1, read on the forward strand.
TACTAAGAAAGCACTTTACAACACAATCTTCCTGCCAACTCTATGCTACCAATGCCAAACCTGGACAATGACAGAAAAAAAGAAAAGAAAAATCACAACAACAGAAATGAGGTTCCTGAGAAGAATACTCAACGTATCAAGAAGAGATAAGATCAGAAATGAAGAAATCAGGATTAAAGTGGGGGTTAAAGCAGCACTAGATTTTATCAGAAAACAGCAAGTCAAATGGTTTGGCCATGCAAGTAGGTTACCAGTCAACAGCATACCACAGCAAGCAATGATGTACAGACCAGATGGAAACAGAGGAAGAGGCCGACCACGTAAACGCTGGACGGAGGGAATAGTCCATGGGAATATCGATATATGAAGCCCATAATCGGGCACTCTCACGAAGTTTATACTTCACCTCGACACCGCGAGGTACAAGAGGAACATGATGAGATGAGATGAGATCCTTTACAGGACATTGCTGTCAACACCAGCATCTTTCAGCTGTATGTTGATTTCTTGGCAAGATTACGCTCAGTAGTTTGCCATTGCTTTCTGAACGGCCGGCTCACATACCCCGTAAGTTATCGATGCGATTCGAACCACCGCTGATTCTTACCGTAATCACGTTAACCCACGAGAATATACGAGATTACGGAGAAAAGTCATAACCTCTAAGCCACGAAGCCGGCTTATCTTATATATAAAATAGGATGCATGTATGTGTGTGTGTATGTCCTTTATGCGTTCGCGAACGGTCCATCCGATTGAGATAAAATTTTCTACACGTCTTCCTCTCATTCTCGCGCTGCCAACTGTCATATTTTTGTAGTGTAAAATTGGCTACTTACTTAATATTATTTAATATTTCATTTTTCATTATAATTTCTATATTGCAAGGGGACTTAACTCTAGAAAAGTTATTTCAAGGGGCATAACTTTTAATAACATTGCTATATACCTCATAGTCATATTGTTGCATCGTTTTCAAAGATGTATAAACTCTTTGTCTATAGTTATTTACAGGCATATGAGTTATAATAAATCATGATATAATCTTTAAGGCATTTTCAAAGTTTTCATAACAATAATGCATAATGTATAACATTGTAACTCATATTTTTATGCTTAAAGAAGTTATCTACAGTCATGTCGGTGAATAAAAATAGTTTTCATTAAAAATAATGGATGGTGTGTGAAAGGACATTCTTTTAAGTAACTTTTTTTTGTTGTTGTATGAATTTAATGAGACGCTCCCCGCCAGGAGCTGGGCGAAGCCACGCCGGGTCATAACGTCTAATAACATTACTATATATGTAAAATTGTTGCATATTTCTCAAATAGGTGGAACTTTTCGCTACAGTTATCTACAGGCATATACGTTATAACCTCCTCGTCCTCCTCTTCCCCGTCCCCCTCCTCCAACTCCTCCTCCTCTTCACTCCTCCTCCTTTTCCTCCTCCTCCCCTCCTCCTTCTCCTCCCTTCCTCCTCCTCCTCCCAATCCTCCTCCCCCTCTTCTTCCCTCCTTCTCCCTCCTCCTTTTCCTCTTTCCCTCCTCCTCCTCCCTCCTCCTCCCCCTCCCCTCCTCCTCCCCTCTTCCTCCCCTCCTCCCCCTTCCTCCCCTCTTCCTCCCTCCTCCTGCCCCTCTTCATCCCTCCTCCCCTCCTCCTCCCTCCTCCTCCCTCCTCCTCCTCTATCCTCCTCCTCCTCCATCCTCCTCCTCCCTCTTCCTCCTCCCTCCTCCCTCCTCCTCCCCTCCACCCCTCCTCCCTCTTCCTCCTCCTCCCTCCTCCTACCTCCTCCCCCTTCTCCCTCCTCCTTCTATCTCTTCCTCCTCCCTCCTCCTTTTCCCTCCGGCTCCTCCCTCCTCCTCCCTCCTCCTCCTCGCTTTCCATCCTCCTCCCTCTCCCTCCTCCTCCCTCTCCCTTCCTCCTCCCTCTGACTCCTCCTCCCTCCTCCTCCCCTCCGCCTCCTGCGTTCTCCTCCTCCCTCCTTCTCCCGTCTCCTGCTCCTCCTGCTCCTCCCTCTTCCTCCTCCCTCTTCCTCCTCCTCACCCTCTTACTCGGTCCTCCCTCCTCCTCCCTCTCCCTCCCCCTCCCTCTCCCCCTCCTCCTCCTCCTGCATCTCCTCCTCCTTCCCTCATCCCTCCTCCTCCCTCCTTCTCCTTATCCTCCTTCTTCCTCCCTCCTTCCTCTACCTCCTCCCTCCTCCTCCCTCCTCCTCCCACCACCTCCCTCATTCTCCCCCCTCTTCCTCGTCCCTCTCCTCCTGCTCCTACCCTCCTTCTCCTCCCTCCTCCTTCTCCCTCCTCCTTCTCCCTCTTCCTCCTCCCTCCTCCTCCCTCCTCCTTCTCCCTCTGCCTCCTCCCTCCTCCTCCTCCCTCCTTCTCCCTCTCCCTCCTCCTCCCTCTCCCTCCTCCTCCTCCTCCCCTCCTCCTCCTGCGTTCTCCTCCCTCCTTCTCCCTCCTGCTCCTCCCTCTTCCACCTCCTTCCTCTTCCTCCTCCTCCCCCTCCTACTCGCTCCTCCTCCCTCTCCCTCCTCCTCCCTCTTCCCCCCCTCCCTCTACCTCCTTTTCCTCCTTCGTTCTCCTCCTCCCTCTTACTTCTTCCTCTTCCTCCTCCCTCCTCCTCCCTCCTTCTCTCTCTTCCTCCTCCCTCATCCTCCTCCCTCCTCCTCCCTCTTCCTCCTCCTCCTCCTGCCTACACCTCTCTCCTCCTCCTAATCCCTCCTCCCTCCTATTCTTCCCTACTCCTCCCTACTCCTCCTCCTCCTCCCTCCTCCTCCTCTCGGGAACGGGAACGGGAGCTTATATGACTACTTATATGAATTAAATGAGATGCTCCCCACCAGGGTCTGGGCGAAGCCGGGCCGGGTCAGCTAGTAATTATATAAAAACCATAATTCATGTTATATTACCTACACATTTCGTTTAGGCTATTCATGTAGTCTTGTAATTCAGCTTCTGGTTTTACTATTAGTGCTTGGTCGTCCGCAAACAGGAGTTCTCTAATGGTGTAATTTCCAGATGGTTCTTCTTCTGTGGTTTTGTCATGCGGTGTTCTTGCGGTCTCTGTCCAATTCCAATTCCAATTTTCAAAAACAAAAATTCAAAATTTGACCTCGTCTAACCTGCTTCATCAGCTGTGGTTATTGTTGAGGTACGTGGTTTTTGTGGGTTCATTCACCCTAATTCTTGTCTTGTGAGTCCTATCTCGGACTGGTTATGTAGCGTTTGTGTCTGTGACGTCAGAAGTGGGATAGGTCTGCGGCTGTCCTTTGTGCATGTTTCCTCTTGTGGTTTTCTTTGTTGGTGCAGGCTCCTGGCTCGTCTGGGTGCAGTCCTCATCAGGACTCTTCGTTATCCCACTCCAGCTATGGGATCGGTCTGCGGCTGTACTTTGTGCATGTTTCCTCTTGTTTTCTTTGTTGGTGCAGGCTCCTGGCTTGACTGGTTGCAGTCCTTAAAATGACTTTTTATTTGGTTTTTTTGTCTCCTTTATTGTGTATTTTCTGTAGGAGCTTCTCGACGTTTTCATTTTCCTCCTTGTGCCTGTTTTCACTGTCGCGTTTGCGTATCTGCTGCCTAAAGTTTTCTTCCTACCTTTTCGCCTGTCCTTTCAGTCAGATCGGTAACACTGGTAGCCTCTGATTTTGAAGGCTATAGTTTTGTTGAGGTGAGTTTCTTGCAAGCAACATACGCTTACTTTTTCTTGGTCCAGGATGTTTTTCAATTCTATTTTTTTATTGCTGACTCCCTCCGCATTCCAGTGCATTATTTTAAGTCTTTGTTTAGTATGGCTAGCCGTTCTATTCTCATGTCCCCTGGCTCCACAGGACATCTGAGAAAGACCTCCAGTAGTTGGGGTTGGACCCTTTTGAGACATAGGGCCCGGGACTGCACCTGCCTGGGGGTCCAAAGCAGGGCAAACACCATAACATTTAGCAGTAGTCGACATATTCCTTTTTACGTAATTGCGTGGCATTCTGATTTCTGTGGTACGCCTCCTGGCTGGTTGCCTCCGTCTTCAGCACCTTTCCCTTGCTAGAGTCTCACTCGAGTTTAGATGTGTACGCGCACACACGTGTTTGCGCATGCATGTACGTGCATACACATATAGAGCATGCTGGTTATTTTTCGGTGCCAGAAACTCGCCGTCGCCCCTTCTCCTGTTAATAGAAACAGTTCCGCCACGTGAAGGCCAGGAGTTGGACTTTTGCTGCAGAGATTATGTATTCACGAGCCATTGGAGTATTTAAGCAATGTTGGGCGCTCACCCCAACACTGCGCCCCGGCTACATACAGCAACATTTGGAACCTACATGTCTTGTGTTGGTGATACTCAAATTGTATTTACCAATTTACATGCAGATGCGAGGCCATCTACATAGGCAGAACTGAGCGACAGTTACATTGCAGGGTTTCGGAACATATTCCGAATTGGTTGGACAAGATACTACACACAGAAGATGGCAGCCTAGGCAGGCGACAGAGGGAAAAGTCTGGCTTCATCGGTAGGGAGACATGTGCTCGAGAGTGGTCACGTGGTTGAAAGAGACAGTGCCTTCCGTGTGTTGTTCAACACACAAAGTAGTCGATTGTTAAAGGTTTGCTGAAGCTATACTAATCAACCTTCGTAAGCCGTCCTTGTGTAAGCAGAAAGACATGTTAGTCAGTTTAAAATTACCGTGGTAGACAATCGACATTACTGTGCGAACATGTGTATATTTCAGTTTGAAGGATTTATCTAATTAATTCACGTAAGTTGTGTGATTTCTGCAGTATGTACCTGGCGAGATGCAGCGAAATATTCCAGGCAATAAATCGTGCAATCTATTGTTTGTGTCTTCGTTATTCAAAATACAAACAGCCAAAAAAATGCCTGGGGTTGACTGTGACGTCCCGCTCAGAATGCAATGGCAAACTACTGAGCGTAATCTTGCCTAGTACATCAACAGCATCTGAAAATTGCTGATGTTGACTGCAACGTCCTGTAAGGGATATGCAAAAAAATAATGTTAGTACTGTTGCTTCTTGTATTGTATATAATGAATCGGAGAGGTGCGCTTGGAGAGTTGTAGTTGTGTTTATTTATTTGTTTTTAGTGTTGGGGAAGAAGGGAGGTGTTATTGTACATGAATTATATAACAAACTATAGGGGAAAACAAGGTTGTCTCAGAGCAGATGCTGTCATTGGGGTTTGAAGTGGTAGGCCCTCACATATTTTAGGTCATGACACATGAGGTGGAGCAAATTCCCTTCCTCGGCACCTTCCCTTCCCAGACAGTTCTGAAAATTGTCAAGTACCAAGTTTTATGAGGCTGGATCGACTCAAGAGCCATACTGGTCAGAAATAAAATTCTGCCTCTGCCTGGGGATTGAACCAGGAACCAACGTCTTGGCAGTCAAAGCACACTAACCACTTTACCCTGCTTTTTTTTGGTATACTACACATTGTTTTGGAAAAACATTAGAAACACAGCTGTGGACGATTTGGCAGCAGAATGCCTTACGTTGGTTTTTCTATGAAATTGGTATGGGTGCCGGTCGTTCAGATAGCAATGACAAATTACTGAACGTAAACTTGCCCAGGAATCACGAACAGCCAAAAGATGCTGGGTTTGATTGCGACGTCCTGTAAAGGATATGCAACTAACTGAACTAATACGTTGTATAAAGCAACAATTAAAATTACATATTTGCTAAAAACTGCATTAGCTTTTTGAAACAAAAATCGACCATATTGGATATGGTGATATTCCCAGATCCTTTAACATTGCTTTTTTTTTTGACATCTGACAGTTACTTTTGACTTGTTATTTAGATTTGAACCTCCCAAGGGTAACTCTGTATGATAATGTGATTAGCTGAATTGTTTCTCGTCTGTATTTGATGGTAGAAGACTTGCTTTTATGTACATTTGATTGTAGATTTCTTCTGGCAAGAATTGTTGTCTGTTTTTCATGTTAGATTTCATCATTGATTTCTGGCTCATGTTATGCAGCAATATAAAGATATAAGTAACAAATCAACCATTTGTACGGGCTTCTTTTCTCTCTAGTGTTTGTGTTGCTGTGCATGGTTTGCGGTGTAGTAGGTCAAGTTATGAGTACAGGGCCTGTTTACTGGACTTCTAGCTTATTGGGTGTATGGTGCTAACTGACTTCCAGTCGCCAGCATGGCGGTTAGGCATTGAGCCGTTAGGGACTGTGGTGTGTTTATGCTTGTAGCTAGGGTTTGCAATCGCATTTTCCTCATGTTGGACTAGTAGTACATGGTTCCGTCGCTCTGCTACTGAGTGAGTGCGATGGGCGACACCGTGAGCTGTGAAATTCGCGTGGAATGCTTTTACATCTGTCCTGCACAGTGAACTGCATATTCGGAACAATGGCTACCGGCGGTTGCTAAATTGACATTTTGCCCTTTCGATTCACGAGTGCATTTTTCAGGAGACTCCTGGGAGTCGGCGCTGAAGCTGCGGAGTTCGTGCTTTGTGTGATACTTTCGGCGGGTCACCCTGCAGTAAAAGACCGAGCATTGTGAGAAAACCCGGGTTAATGATGTCTTTCTGGTGACTGCAGAGTCCATCGACAAGGAACTCTGGTATTCGTGGATGAATTTTGTGTTGACATTCTGACGGCGGCATTATGCATAGTGTACCTGTGCGGGCTTGTTGGATTGCCGAGACTCCCGTCTATTCCACTTTTCACATTGGACAGTGGGGAGCATTTTGTGTGATGTTCGCTGGCACCGGAATGGAGCATTATGGGGACCACCCGTTGCCGTGAAGTTGGAACCTCGACTGACTGACTGACTGACTGACTGACTGACTGACTGACTGACTGACTGACTGACATGGTGCTAACCCCATATATGTAAAGGCCAGTCGGTACTGAAGGGGTTATGTGGTCAGTATCACGCTGGCTGCCTTCACTTCCAAAGACATTTCCTGATGTCCATTTCAGATTGGGTCGGGCTGAGAGCCCATTTCACAATTTCAGATCTTTCTACAGAATGTCCACAAATTTCAAGTTTCAAAATAGTCTGTTTCGAATTGTCACAGGCTAAGCAGCCATGTGCAGGACGTGACAATTCCTTGGGTGAGCCCAGTACCAGAGCGCTAAGTGCTGGCTCTGCAATTATGGAAGCCACCTTGGATGGCGGGGAATCCCCATGATCTGCCCCTGCCATCCCTTGAGGGCTGACCGGGATGTCTTCGGCAACTCTAGCTTAACCAGGAAAGCACGTGGCTGTGTGATCTAGTGTTCATAGTGGACATTGCCTAGTACATCTCAGAGCTGAGCGTGAGGAGAGTGGGATGTTTAAAATTGGCTGTGGCCTTACTGGAGTTTAGAAACGTAGAATGTACACATATAGAGCAATATGAATAAAATTTGGTGGAACTGCCGTAAAGCTGTGGAAATGTAAACAATATAAAATAACACAAAGTAATGCAGATTTACATAACAGAATTACGACTATAGAGTAGACTGGTATTATGGCGCTAGTGACTCGCCGCCACCCCTCCGCCGGTTAATTTAAACCAAGGGTGGGCAAACTACGGAACGCGGGCCGCATGTGGCCTGGCAATTGATATTATGCGGCCCTCAAGGGCATTTAGAAATAAAAATTTTTACTTCGTTTTTAAGTTGTTGAATTTTACAAAATTTTATGTGCCATTATGATTGTTTTAACATTCTGAATAACATTTCTTCCTAATTTTCTATTTTTGTAAACATTCCTTGGCCTTCATAATGTAATGTTCAAATGCGAATTGATCGATTTTAATATAGAGAAATATTTATCAACATGTAAAAATTTAATAATATAGAAATATTTATCGACATATAAAAATTTAATAAGGATGATTTTATGAAAACAACATATTTCTCATGTGAATAAAATGATTTATTTCGCAAGAAAATATTGCATTTAGAAGTGTCTTGCTGTTATAAATTATTTCCACATTTAAAATGTTCAAATTAATTTATTTGTTGTAGTAGTCTTGATATAATTCTGAAATTTATTCTGAATTTACTCCTTGTTTTCCGAATATTTTATTGTCACATACTTCCGGAAATAGGTTTTGTTTCATTTCCTTTTTAAAGTTTTGTAAATTCTAACTGTTAGATGAATGCTGTGTTTTTAATGATGAATGGACAACTAAGTACTGTTTTATAAAAGTTGGTAATAAAACAGTTTGCTTGTTGTGTCGTGAGTCAGTGGCTGTCTTCAGGGAGTACAATTTAAGAAGACATTATCAAACAAAACATTCCGATTTCGGATACAATTTAACAACCAAAGAAAGGGAAAGGAAGTGCCTGGAGTCGGTGACAAATTTGGAGAAACAGCAAACTGTTATAACTAAACAGTCTTCAATTCAAGATGCTTGCAACAGAAGCTAGTCTTGTGCTGTCACACAGAATTGTAAAACAGAACAAGCCATTTTCTGATGGCCAGTTCATCAAGGAATGTTTGCTAGATGCAGCAAACATTATGTGTCCAGAACAAAAAAAAAAAACATAAATAAATTTGACAACATTACTTTATCAAGGAGAACTATGGTCTGACGTGTTGACAAGATAAGTGACAATTTGATGCATAAACTTCAAGATGCAAGTAAATAATTTTATGGTACTCTCTTGCATTGGATGAAAGTACTGATGTACATGATACTGCCCAAATATTGATATTTATACGTGGAATAAACACTTCTTTCAAACTCACTGAAGAGTTACTGAGTGTTGAGTCACTCAAAGACACAACCACAGGCCATGATATATTCAATGCTGTTACTAACTGTATTGAAAGAACTGGGTTGGTTTGGAACAAGATGGCAAGTGTTACAACTGACGGAGCTCGTGCTTTGACTGGAAAAAAATGTAGGTCTGGTAAAGTTGATAAGTGATAAGATTAAAGCAGAATATCCTGAACACACATTATTACCACTACTTCACTGTGATCCATCAAGAAAGTCTGTGTAAAACTGTTTTGAATATCAAGCATGTTATTGAACCAGTTGTCAGTGTCATCAACCTCATCAGATCAAGAGGACTTAATCACAGACAGTTCAAGGCATTATTTGACGATTTGGAAACTGAACATTCTGATGTCCCATACCACACCAGTGTTCAATGGCTGATTCTCGGCAAGGTCTTGAGGCGCGTGTGGGACCTCAGAGAAGAAATAGTGATCTTCCGAGAGATGAAGGGCATTGAATGTGACTTTAATACTAACATTGTCAATAAAGAGTGGAAGTTAGACTTTATGTTTGCCATTGCAATTATGGAAAAGTTAAATAAATTGAATGTCAAACTTCAGGGAAATGGAGTGTTTGCACATGAATTGTATGTACATGTAAAATCAGTTCACGCAAAACTCTCACTGTTCTGCAGACAAGAAAGTTAAAAAAGGTTTTGTCATTTCCCTTTGCTGAAACAAGAAACCAGTTCTGGGGAAATGACTGAGAAGTACAAAACCCATGTAGATGCATTGATTGAAGAATTTGGATGGAGATTCCAAGATTTCAAGAACTTAGAGCCACAATTCAATATTCTCAGTTCCCCTTTTAGTGCAGAAGCTGATAAAACATAGAGGACATAACAGTTGGATCTGCTTGATTTACAAGCAGATCATGACATGAAGGAGAAATTGAAGTCAGGTGGTCTGCTGGATTTTTATGGATCTTTATCAGAAGAATTATTTCCCAACTTGACACACTTTGCAGCAAAACTTGTATCATTATTTGGATCAACATACATTTGCGAACAAGCATTTTCTTGCTTGAGGGTCAACAAATCTAAGAACAGGTCTATACTGTCGTATTGCAACTTGCATGCTGTCATGCGAATTTCAACAAGTAAACTTTCTCCAGATTTCAAGAATGTTGTCAAAAATTGTAAGCAGTTACATACATCTCATTAGAAATCAATAATAGTAGTGACAATGTAGTCGGCTTGTGTCTAAATTAAATCCATTTAATTTAATTTAAAAAAAAAATACAATGTATTATAATAAAAAATCGTAAAATCTTGTTACAAAATTAGTAAAAGTGTTTGTCCATATTGTAAAATATAATATATAAGTGTATAAGTAAAATAAAATTGCTATAATTAGTTATTTATAATGTTTAGTAACCTATGTTTGTTATTATTATTTCGCATATCCTTTACAGGACATTGCAGCCAACATCAGCATCTTTCAGCTGATTGTTGATTTCTTTGCAAGATTACGCTCAGTAGTTTGCCATTGCTTTCTGAGCGACCGGCTCACATACCCAGTAAATTACCAAAGCGGTGCAATAGCTTTACATTTAACAATGTAGTCTACATACAAAAAGTTTGCCCACCCATGCTAATTTGGTGTAATTTGCAGATGGTTCTTCTTCTGTGTTTTCGTCATGCGGTGTTCTTGCAGTCTCTGTTTGGCTATAGTATGTTCCGATTTGAATGCCTTCATTCACGATCAATTATTTTGAAAACTGTCTGTTGCATCGTTATGAAATTTTTCCAGTCGTCTTATATTTACCCCCACATAAGGAATATGTATTTGATAGGTCCAAAAACAACTTAAATCATGAAAGCGGCAACATTTCTTTGATGTTTTGGGGAAAATGTAGTGAATTCACGCTAACAAACTAGTCTTACCGTAAACCACGTTATTTCTGGTAAGGACACAAGTACAAGGCGTAGCCAGATTCGTATGGGAGTGGGTGCAATAAAAAAGTAGCTTAAAGTAGCATTGCACGGATTTTGTATCCCATATGGCTCAGTCTCTTTTCGTGGCACAAAGCGCGAACTCCGTATCTCCAGCGACGACCCTCTAGAGTCTCCGAAAAAAGGCACTCGGTGAAATGAAGGAATCGAACATACAACCTCTCGGAGCCCGAGTCAGACGGCTTGACCACTTCACCACGGAGACTCCCGAGAGGGGTGCGATGTGTAATACTAGTAAAGACAGAGAATGTACAGAGGTATGGGGTAAATAATGTGTAAATTGACAGGAAAGTAGAAGGAATATATTTCTTACCTTATTTTTCATTTCCTTCTTGTTTCTTCAGCAGCTGGTTAATAATTGTACACAAGTATTAATGTTACTAGGATGCAATTAGCTTTTTATATTGAGTTCGTGAAAGCTTCCAAATAGCTGTGCGTTAATGTGCGTATGGAATGACCAGAAATGATACCGCAATTTAGTCATCATGTTTCCATTTATAAAGATGTGTTCAGCTGTCTGTGTAGTTTGTTCACACGTACACATGGGTGACAGACCCGCTTTGAGTCTTCGTGAAAGACTGTCTACTCTGCAGTTTACCGTTCAGAGACGGAACATGATTGCCTGTTTTGCACTATGAAAATAGTTGTCAGTGTCTCTGTAGTGGGCTTTCTTCTTAACGACCAAGATATTGGTCCTCTTTTCATTGAAGTTTATAGAATGATTCGTATGCACGCGTGTTGTCCCCTAATTTGACAACGTGTTTGCTCTCACGTTTCTTGTTATGCCACAATATGTCAGTTTCCACCGCAATATTACTCTTCTGTTGGTATTCAATGCGTTTAGTGTGTGTGTGTGTGTGTTTTTTTTTTTTTTCAATACAGTTGTTTGTCACCGCAGAGGGTTTGCGGAATTGAAAATTCAACACTGTGGAATACAAACTGTTGCCATTGACATTATGCTGATGCTGTAATGTTTAGGGCCTGCAATTTGTCTGAATAGTTGGAGCAAAATATCCCAGTAAGTGTGTACGTAGATTAAGGTCTGCGATCTGCTAAGACCTTAATCTGTGTCGGACGATTCCAGTAGGTTGATGATTGCTCTCGTTTGCATAAAATTCAATTAATCCTTTCTCCAATAGTCCTCTTCCTCTTT
>JACEFZ010002709.1:45000-95043 GCA_014155875.1 Cepaea nemoralis
ATGTGTGGGTGGTGGGATGTGGGTGTGAGATGTGTTGATGAGGGATATGTGTGCGGTGTGTAGGTTGGGAATATTGCGTGGTAGAGGATGTATGTGATGTGCGGGTGGGGGACGTGTGTGGTGGGGGATTGTGTTAGGGCATGTGTGGGTGGGTGGAGGATGTATGTGTGGGTGGTGGGGTGTGTGTGAGTGGATTGGGGATGTATAGGTGGTTAGTGAGATGTGTTGTGTCGGGGTAGGGAGATGTCAGTTGGTGGGGATGTGTGTGTATGGTTTGTGGGTTGGTGGGGGATGTGTGTGTGTGGGTGGGGAATATGTGGTCGATGGAGATATGGCTGGGGGATGGGTAGTTGTAGGTGTGGGTGGGGAGAGGATGCGTGGGTTAGGATGTGTATGTGGGTGGGTGTGGGATGTGTGGGTTGGTGGGGGATGTTTGTGGGTGGCAAGTGTGTTTTGGTTGGGGAAACAGGTGAGGGCAGTGTGTGTGGGTGGGGGATGTGCGGGAGGAGGATGGGTTGGCTGGTGGGGTATGTATGTGTCCCTGAGTGTGTGTGTATGTGTGGGTAGGTGGGGTTGTGTGTGTGGTTGGGGTGATGTATAGGTAGGTGGGAGATGGGCCTCATAACATGGTAATTTGTCTTGATTATGTTTACAACATTCATTTCATAATGTTTATCTTTCTTCCTATGTAAATGTATAATGCTCTTGATGAACGAAAGACGAGTGTGATTGGAAGGGCCGAATGTAAGTGGGCCTGCGTGCCCAATTTGTGACCCTTTTAAAATAAAGTTGATTTGATTTGATTTGATTTGATTTGTTCTTTCTCAACCAAACCCTAAGTTTTCTTGCAGTCACTGTTTCTTTGGCATCCAGCATTTTTATAAAGCTGGATAATCCTGGATATAAAATCCTAAATTTTTATAAAATTTTAGGAGGCTCCGTGGCGAAGTTGTCAAGCCTTTTGACTTCGGTTCACGAGTTAAATTTTTCGGAGACTTCTGTGGGTCGTCGTTAGAGCTGCGGAGTTCGTGCTTTGTGCGACGCTTTCCGCGCTGCGGAAAGAGACCGAGCCATATGGGATAGAACCCGGTGCAATGAAGTCGACCCTGTCGACTTTTAAAAGCATTTCTATAATAGCTCGCCTTATGACATCTTTGTCAAAGCTGTCTACAATAATCTTTCTACCTACCGTTTTGTTATTGCGTGGTGGTTTAATTCTAGATTCTTGCACCCATCGACTCAAACCCATTGCATGCACTGTTTTTTTTTTCTTCGGAATTTGTAATAGTATAAAACAGTTTCCTGCGATCAGCTTCTTGACAAAAATATGTGTACAACTTCATAGTGATTCTTGAAGTGTACAATTTCGCATTAAATCCCATTGAAAAAGATTCACACATTTCAACGTTAGCGATAAGTGGTAAGATTTTAAAACAAAACAAAACAAAACATATTAATCAGGTTTCATGAAATAACCCACATTTTGAGGCACCTCTGAACAGTCCTTGTTTGAACAACGCGGATAGTTGGCATAAGGCCAATCCCTTCAAAACACTAACAATATTCAACTTTGAGCGCTGATTGTCTGGCTACGCAGTAATAAATTTAAAATTATGAATTTCATCTCAGACCCCGTAAATTATATACCGCATATAAACAAACTTTGAAATCTGCTGTAAAATCTCCAGAACAATTTTTTTGTCGGGTGGACATATTGATAAGGTTATATACTAAATCTCATAATTTTCCCTCAGTTGGTTACTGAGATATGGATGTTTATATTGCGGCAAACAAATGTGGACATACTATAATGTCCTTACTATACGAACAAGAGAGTTGAGGGATGTGTGTGGTTAATTCCCTGTTCAGTTGTTGTGGCCTTAGGAGGCCAGTAAAAAAATGTCTTTACCCCCATATAGGGGTAGGTGTTACCATCGCGTATTGAACTACATTGAAAGTATACAAATAATATTTAGGAAATAAATATATAACTGAAAAGTTGACTATAAAATGTATGTATTTAAAAATTAGAAACATTTTGTGTAAGAAGTCTAAAAGTATTATATCCGTCATTAAAAAACCTTACTTAGGAATTAAAATTTTTAATTTCCAAAGAAGTATAAAGAAGTTGAAAAGTGAGTTAATGATATTATATATGTGTTTTTTTTTTTCTTTTCAAAAAATAAATATTATCCCTTTAACACTTTTTAGATGGTTATGTCCCCTGTCATAGGTTATCTAAGTGTTTTTCTTTTAGATATCTTGTAATTCCGCAGAATGATGTTGTGATTTTTATTTTCTGTTTTTCTGTCATTGTCCAGGTTTGGCATTGGTAACGTAGAGTTGGTAGGCAGATTGTGTTATAAAGTGCTTTCTTAGTAGTTGTGGTCTTGTATTTCAGCTTTTGATTTTACTATTAGTGCTTGGTCGTTCGGAAACAGGAGTTCTCTAATGGTGTAATTACTAATTTGCAGATGGTTCTTCTTCTGTGTGTTTGTCATGCATGTTCTTGCGGTCTCTTTGGATGGTTTCTTTACATATGTTGTCTACATAGGTTATGAACAAGAAAAGGGACAGGAGAGGGGTGTGTGTGGTTACTTTCCTGTTCATATTTTTTTTCAAGTTGCACATTTAAATATAATAATAAAGAAAGTAATAATACTGATAGTAGTAGTAGTAGTAGTAGTAGTAGTAGTAGTAGTAGTAGTAGTAGTAGTAGTAGTAGTAGTAGTAGTAGTAGTAGTAGCAGCAGCAGCATCAGCAGTAGTAGTAGTAGTAGTAGTAGTAGTAGTAGTAGTAGTAGTAGCAGTAGTAGTAGTAGTAGTAGTAGTAGTAGTAACAGCAGCAGCACTAGTAGTAGTGTTAGTAGTAGTAGTAGGCCTAGTAGTAGTAGTAGTAGTAGTAGTAGCAGTAGTAGTAGTAGTAGTAGTAGTAGTAGCAGTAGTAGTAGTAGTAGTAGTAGTAGTAGTAGTAGTAGTAGTAGTAGTAGTAGTAGTAGTAGTAGTAGTAGTAGTAGTAGTAGTAGTAGCAGTAGTAGTAGTAGTAGAAGTAGTAGTAGTAGTAGCAGTAGTAGTAGTAGTAGTAGTAGTAGTAGTAGTAGTAGTAGTAGTAGAAGTAGTAGTAGTAGTAGTAGTAGTAGTAGTAGTAGTAGTAGTAGTAGTAGTAGTAGTAGTAGCAGTAGTAGTAGTAGTAGTAGTAGTAGTAGTAGTAGCAGTAGTAGTAGTAGTAGTAGTAGTAGTAGTAGTAGTAGCAGTAGTAGTAGTAGTAGTAGTAGCAGTAGTAGTAGTAGTAGTAGTAGTAGTAGTAGTAGTAGTAGTAGTAGAAGTAGTAGTAGTAGTAGTAGTAGTAGTAGCAGTAGTAGTAGTAGTAGTAGTAGTAGCAGTAGTAGTAGTAGTAGTAGTAGTAGTAGTAGTAGTAGTAGTAGTAGTAGTAGTAGTAGTAGTAGTAGTAGTAGTAGTAGTAGTAGTAGTAGTAGTAGTAGTAGTAGTAGTAGTAGTAGTAGTAGTAGTAGTAGTAGTAGTAGTAGTAGTAGTAGTAGTAGTAGTAGTAGTAGTAGTAGTAGTAGTAGTAATAAAATTATAAGATTAATTATAAGGGGCGTTCATTTGAAATCCGTTCGTTCCACATCGCTCGTAATTGCGTACGTTGAACATTAATCATGTCATAGTCATGTGATAAGTACTGACCAATGAATAAAAGAGCACGTGCTTATCGTCCCATGATGCATAGGTTCTGTTTCTGACCATTGAGAAAATGGCCGGGTTGATCCAAAATCCACCCAAAGAAGCTCACAGAGCGTTGATTCAGTTTCTTTCAATTGAAGGATGTCGACCAGTGGACATTCATCGAAGAATGTAGGCAGCGAACGGTAACAAATGTGTGTCGAAGACAACAGTGACAGACTGGGCACGAATGTTTCATGTTTCGGAAAGTATGTCAGTTCACGACATATCTTCGACGGCCGGGTTAAGCGTATATTGTTGCAACAGAAAGAAACATCGCCAAAACCAAAATTGATACGGCAGTACAGATGAACCGTTGTCGAAGCATACGGTCGCTAGCGAAAGACTTTGATGTGTCAATTGGGAAAATTCAAAAGGTCGTTCGTAAAAAACTGCAATATCGGAAGGTGTGTTCACAGTGGGTACCACGGATGTTGACCGACCACCAAAAAGAGGAGGCAAGGATGGTGTTTGAACCACTTGCTGCGTTACAGAGTGGAGGGTTATGCAATTTTCTTACACATAGTGGCAGGCGATGAATCATGGTGTCACCACTTTAGAGCCGAGCAGCAAAAGAGTAGAGCATGCAATGGAAGCATGCTGGATCACCAAAAGCCAAACAAATTCAAGTTACAGGTTTCCGCTGGTAAGATTATGCATGAGCGCATATTTTGACCACGAAGGGCTATTGTTGGCCGACTTTAAAGAACCTGGTGTCAACATCAACTCTACCCAATACTTGCAAACACTAGACAAGCTGCACAAAGCCATCAAGAATAAACGACCCGGCATGCTTTCTCATGGTGTGATTTTGTAGCACGATAATGCTCGTCGGCATGTCGCAAAGATTGTGCAGGAAGCATTAGCAAGGAAGAAGTGGGAAATTCTGCAACAAACAGCCTATAGTCCTGATTTGTCACCATGTGATTTTCATTTGTTCGGACCTCTAAACAAAAAGCTCTCAAGGGGCAACTATTTCACACAGATGCACACGTAATGAAAGCAGTAAACACTTGCTTCAGTGAGCAACTACAATCCTTTGCGGACGGCATTCGCCGCCTACCTAAACAATGGCATGCTTGCCTGAATGCCTACGGCGACTTCTTCTGACCAACCCATGGTGCATAATTCATTCACAATGAATGCTTTGTTTAATTCTACCACACCTCGTAATGTTTCTTTTATGCTTTTGTAATAAAGCCATTGTAACGGGTTTCAAATGAACGTCCCTAATAATACCGTCAATAAACACATTTACAGTTGCGATATCTTTTATGTTTAAATCGAGTTATTTGCTTCTTCTGTAATATGTGCTATCTTCAGGCAAATATCTTACGGGTTTTGCGCTTGTCGAACTAAAGATTAGAATGTTTGAGACTTTTGTTGATAAAAGTTGTTGGACAATTTCTTTGTTGAAAGTTCTGTAATTGTATAATGCTTTGTTTCTTAATGTCCATTTGAGATTTCTGTACTCTGCCAATAGAACAAGTAGCTTTGAGTGGGTGTCTTGTGTGGAGTAAGGAATGGAATGTATCATGATTGCTTTGTAAATTGCAATGCACGGTCAGCGGTCCCCATAGGCTACGGACTGCGGGCCTGGTAACAGAACATGATTAAGACATTTATATATGAACATTGACAAGTCTTGCATCATATCATGGTAAATACTCTTTAAGAATTAATAATGATTTAATCACATTACAAAGAATTAAAATCACCGTACACACTTGTAATTAATTGTTTAATAATGCATATTTTCTATTTGTTTATAAATTCCAGGAGATGACAGAAAACTTTCAACATTACAAAACACAGGAGTTGTTTCCCATATGTGGTTTGTCGTGACAGAATTCATTATTATGTGCCTTGCCAATGGCGTAGGCGTTCATGACTCTCCACAGATCTCCTTCTATGATGTTCTGGATCAACTCTGCTGATGATATTCCTCCATGCCACCGTCTCAATCCATCCAGAATCATATCTCTCGGTCTGCCTCTCTTCCCCTCGATCTTTCCAGTTGTCACGATAATCTCTAATGTCTCTCTTCTCATCACATGACCAAAGAAAGCTGTTGGCTTCTTTATTATTGTTGTATATAATGTTCTAGTTTCATAAGCCTCGTTTAGACAATCCTTGTTATTTACTCTGGCAGACCAATTAATTCGCAACGGTCGTCTCAAAAACCACATGTCTGTTGCTTCTTAAGGTCTTCCTAATTTGTTCATTTACATTCCAAGGTTCACTGTCATACAGGAAAACCGTTTCTATACATCATTTCAGCACTCTCTTTCTTACTTTCATTGTTAGTGACTTATTGCATAAGATACTTTTCATTTTCTGAAATGTGTCATTTTGTGACAGAATTAGCTCCCTTAAATAGACAGTGCAGATTCTGAAAATTTATGAAACCACACAAATGCACCTTAGAAATGTGTGCAACGTTGGAGAGGAAGGCTACCTTGACTTTATTATAATAACATATTACTAAATATTGGAAATCAAGAACCGAGGCAAGAGAAGAAGATGGTGTAATAGTAAAACTGCTGATATATAATCTCACATAGAAGATGGTGTAATAGTAAAACTGCTGATATATAATCTCACATAGAAGATGGTGTAATAGTAAAACTGCTGATATATAATCTCACATAGAAGATGGTGTAATAGTAAAACTGCTGATATATAATCTCACATACAAGATGGTGTAATAGTAAAACTGCTGATATATAATCTCACATAGAAGATGGTGTAATAGTAAAACTGCTGATATATAATCTCACATAGAAGATGGTGTAATAGTAAAACTGCTGATATATAATCTCACATAGAAGATGGTGTAATAGGTAAAACTGCTGATATATAATCTCACATAGAAGATGGTGTAATAGTAAAACATGCTGATATATAATCTCACATAGAAGATGGTGTAATAGTAAAACTGCTGATATATAATCTCACATAGAAGATGGTGTAATAGTAAAACTGCTGATATATAATCTCACATACAAGATGGTGTAATAGTAAAACTGCTGATATATAATCTCACATAGAAGATGGTGTAATAGTAAAACTGCTGATATATAATCTCACATGTATGTTTGGCACTCATAGAAGTAGAAGAAAGAAAGAGAGACCAGAGGACACACTAGACAACATAACAATTGACAGTTATAGTTACACCATCGGGACACACTAGACAACATAACAATTGACAGTTATAGTTACACCATCGGGACGCACTAGACAACATAACAATTGACAGTTATAGTTACACCATCGGGACACACTAGACAACATAACAATTGACAGTTATAGTTACACCATCGGGACACACTAGACAACATAACAATTGACAGTTATAGTTACACCATCGGGACACACTAGACAACATAACAATGGACAGTTATAGTAAACCATCGGGACACACTAGACAACATAACAATTGACAGTTATAGTTACACCATCGGGACACACTAGACAACATAACAATTGACAGTTATAGTTACACCATCGGGACACACTAGACAACATAACAATTGACAGTTATAGTTACACCATCAGGACACACTAGACAACAATAACAATTGACAGTTATAGTTACACCATCGGGACACACTAGACAACATAACAATTGACGGTTATAGTTACACCATCGGGATTCCAACCTGTCACTTCCAAATGACGACAGCGCCTCGCTGCAGGAACAAGCATACTACGGCACATGGCCAACCAGACACACTTTGGTCTAAAGAATGCAACGTTACGTTAAAGATATGCTTCTATCTTTTATTAGAAAAGGATACCTCTTCTTCTGCGTTCATCCGGGATACTTTTTGGACGTAACTGCGTTGTGCCTGTTTACAGCAAAGCTGAGCTATGAGCTTTGTTGACCGGGTTAAACATGCCCGGGAGGAAAGGATACCTCACTCCAGATGCACGGGTGTTGGTGCACAGATTTAAGCTGAGCTGAAGGGAGTTGATAAGGATAAGAGATAGTGTGGAATTGTTGCGATAGGGCAGGGGTGGGCAAATAATGGCCCGCGGTTGCATGCGGCCCGGCAGCTAATATCATGCGGCCCTCGAAAGCATTGAGAACTGAAATTTGTTTCCTTCGTTTTTATAGTTTTTTTGGCGAGTAGAAATTTAGAGAATTTCACGTACCGTTATGATTGTTCTAACATTTGTTTTTGAATGATTTTGTCAAAATGTCTTTCTGATTTCCTGTTGTTATAAACAATCATTGACCTTCGAAATGTAATGCTAAAATACGAATTTATCGATTTTAATATTGAGAAATATTTATCGGCATGTAAAAATGTAATAAGGATGATTTTACGAAAACATATATTTCTCAGGCGAATAGAATGATTTATTTTGCAAGAAAATATTACATTAAAAAGTGTTTCATTTGCTGTTATAAATTATTTCCACATTTACAGTGTTCAAATTAATATGTATGTTGTAGCAGTCTTGATATATTTCTGAAATTTATTCTGAGTTTACTCCTTGTTTTATTTTCACACACAGCCGGAAGCAGGTTTTGTATCTTTTCTTTTTTAAAGTTTTGTAAAATTGTAACTGTTAAAATTTTATTAAAATAATGAGTGTAACTAAATAACGTAAGATTAAAGATGAATGCCGTGTTTCAATGATGAATGAACAATTAAGAAATGTTTTATAAACTTTGGTAGTAAATTAGTTTGTTTGTTGTGTCTCCAGAACACCCAAAAAAAAAAAAAAAAAAAATAATTTGACAACATTACTTTATCAAGGAGAACTATGGTCAGTTACGTTGACAAGATAAGTGACAATTTGATGCATAAACTTAAAGATGCAAGTAAACAATTTTTGTGGTACTCTCTTGCATTGGATGTACTGATGTACATGATACTGCTCAATTATTGATATTTACAAGTGGAATAAACATTTCTTTCAAACTCACTGAAGAGTTACTCAAAGTCACAACTACAGGCCATGATATATTCAATGCTGTTACTAACTGTATTGAAAGTACTGGGTTGGTTTGGAACAAGATGGCAAGTGTTACAACTGACGGAGCTCGTGCTTTGACTGGAGAAAAAACTGTAGGTCTGGTAAAGTTGATAAATGACAAGATTAAAGCAGAATATCCTAATCACACATTATTACCACCTCACTGTGTGATCCATCAAGAAAGTTTGTGTAAAACTGTTATGAATAGCAAGCATGTTATTGACCCGGTTGTCAGTGCCATCAACCTCATCAGATCAAGAGGACTTAATCACAGACAATTCAAGGCATTATTTGACGATTTGGAAACTGAATATTCTGATACCCTGTACAACACCAATGTTCGATGGCTGAGTCTCAGCAAGGTTTTGAGGCGCTTGTGGGACCTCAGAGAAGAAACAGTGATGTTCCTAGAGGTGAACGGCATTGAATGTGACTTTAATACTAAGATTGTCATTAAATTATAATTTCTGAGTAATTTACTAATCCCAAAAGGCTTCTGACCTGCTTCTTTCTAGTAGACATGGTCAGATTCATAATTTTGGTACTAATTTTCAGGTCAGTCTTCAGTTGACCTTGAGAAATGACATGACCCAGGAATGAATTTCTTTTAGGCCTAATTCGACTTTGCTCGGTTTGACAGTGAGACCGAAGAGTCGCAACCTATGAAAGACATGTCTTAGTTTCAGTCAGTGTGTTGTCCCGTCATCAGTCTTCTGATATATTCATGCGTATTCTATATGTTCACTAAATGTATGTACATTGTCGGATTTGCCAGTCTCGCTAACTAGTGTAGTTGCGTTGTGTATGTCTGTCGTTTGATTACTAGGTGTGGATGCACTATGTTCGTCTGTCTCTACTTATGTGTCTTGTTGTGAAAAGTAAAGTTTCACCATGTTGACATGGAATATCTTTAAGTGTCTGTTTATCGATATTTCATAGTCAACATTGGAAATGTCACGTAACACCTTGAATGGTCCTTGCCATTTTGCTTGTCTGGAAGTAACGGACGCCTGTTTTGATCTGGTTTACCATCGATTGTTCAAGCACCCTTGTTTGTGTATTGGTAAATTTGACCCTCCCTCTCATAGGTCTAGAAGCCAGAGTAGAAGGTAGTACTTCAGCTGTAGGATGTCTACCCTTAAACTTATGTACTAATTGTTTACAGACATTACAAGAAAATACATTACAACAAAATAATTTAATCTCATTCCAAAACTCTGGCCACTGAATATGAGCCTGGAATCTAGGCCTGGTTTTGTCTTTTGCCAGGTGACCAGCAAGCGGTGACTCATGTGTAGGTTTTTGCACAGTTAAGCGGTGTTGTACAGGTTTCACCGTTTGCTGATTCTCATGGTTCTCAGATGTAAAATATCTCGTAAGAAAGCCATTCTTAGGTTTAAGGAACCATGAGGCATTTTTGGTCACTTTAGATCTTTCTTTCATTAATTTTAAATATGGAGACACACTAGGATCAGCTTTCTGCTGTTCTATAAATTTCTGTCTGCTGGTATCATCTGTGCCAGTTGGAGAAAGCAACAGTAGTCTCTCATTTTGTAGTGTGTCTTGATGTTTTACAGTGTCTGCTCTAGTAGTTGCATTAGCTTCATTTAATTTCTCCCATGCAACTATTTCATCACTAGTACAATGTTTCAGTTGGGGTAAGGACCCCAAAATTAAATCAGTACAAGGGTTGTCAAGTATTGCACAAGTAAAGGTACCCGAAAGAAAAGGAGTATTAATACGGGCTTTTGCCAAAGGGTAAATCTCAATGTTACCCGAAAAGGTTCGGCATTTGACAGTGTCACCTGTGTAATCACCCGGACTCACTAGTTCTTTCCGAAGACCAATAAGGGTGCTGCCGCTGTCCAGCAAACATTGGCATGGTACATCATTGACCATTGCATTGTGGAACACCAAATTGCCTCTGGAGGCTAATGCTGCATTTACATTCTCAGATGAGAATGGTACTGTATGTCCACATTCTAGTTTTCCGTCTGCATGGAATTGGTGACATCGTTCACAGCTGTTAAAGCTTAACATATCGTTTGCACCACACACATCTTCAGCTTGCTTAAAAGGTAAGTCAACCTCACCCTCACTTTCAACCTCACACTCATCCTCACTACCACCATCTGACGAGGTATCAATCAAGATTGCATTGTTAGCTTTCATACGTTGGCGGCCAAGGCACTTATTAGAATAATGGCCATAGCTGGAACAAAAAAAACATTTGATTGCACGCCTGTATGCCGATCTTTTATTTTGCTGCTTCTTGATAACATTTTCAAGATGCGCCGGATAATTCGGCGATTTGTCGCACATAGAATAAGTGTCGTGCATAAGTTGACAATAAATACATTTTGACACTTTTCTGTCTTTCTTGTCATATTTCTGGAAAGGTCTTCTGTTACTCTGATAGTTTTTTGGTTGGTCTTTCACAAAGGACACTATTTCAGAGTCATTTGAAGTCTTAAAAATATCTCTGTTAGAAGAAAAATATGCTGAGCCTTTTTTCTCAAACTGCTCGATGTTCTCAATGTCTGACTGCTGCAAAAATTTAGCAAAAGGAGAAGGTATAGTGGATATAACCTTATCCATAGCTATTAAGTTTTTTAATCTATCAAAGTCTTTTCCTATGTTAGCTGCTTTAAGCCACTTGTTTAGTACACTCTGCACATTTGAAACATAATCAATAAACGTTTCACTAGGTTTAGGTTTTAAATTTGAGAACTGAACCTGATACCCAGGGGCATCTAGTAAAAAGTGTTGCATAATCCTATCATGGATGTATTGATAGTTAGATCTGAGCTCAATTGGTATAGATTCTATCACTTTAAGGGGCTCACCACTCAGATTCTTCATATAAATCATAACCCACATCTCTATTGGAACTTGGTGATATTTAAATTGATACTCTACATTCTCTGTCCAGGCTGATATGGAGTCTTCTTTACAATAAGGTTTGATAATATTTTTGTATTTATTGAACTTATTTTCCTCTTGTTGACTTTTAGTTTAGTGGCAGAGATATCTGCGTGTGAGTCTACATTCATGCCTTTCATCTTTAACTGTGTCTCTGATTCTACTTGAATTTGTTTCTCCTTCACTCTTGCCATTTCATCTATCTCTTTTTGTTTTAGTTCCCTCTCCTGATCTAATTGCTTTTGCTTTAATTCTTTATCTTGATCTAATTACTTTTGTTTCATCTCCTTATCATGTTCTAACTGTTGTTGCTTAACTTCTAATTCTTTTTGCTTAATCTGTTTGTCATCTTCTAGCTGTTTCTGTTTTGTTATTTCAGCTAGTTGTGCCATCTCCTTTTGATGTTGTCTATCTCGTGCACGTTCATCTCTCTCCGCATTTTCTTTTCTTGTCTCAGCTTCTTTAAATTTCTTATCAGCATATTCTTCTAAGTCCTTTCCTGTATATTGTAATTCTTTACCTGCTTTTATAAAATCTGATAAAGTAGCCATGCTGTTAAGTAATTAGCTAGCGTTGACTTAAAATGATTTGTTTATTCAAATATTTATCTATGATGTTCTATATTTGTTCCTCGTTGAGGACTATGAATTGTATTCTCAGTTTCTATGCTGAACAAAATTTCTCTGTTGGAAAATCAGAGCACAAAAATATGCTAGTGTATCACAAGCTGAAAAGGAGATGCACTATTAATCACATTGCATGCCAAAAATATATGTATACTCAACTTAATGTTCCCGAGAATCAGGGAACGGAACTCCGTTGACACAGGTCACCTTGTTTGGTACTTTGGGATAGCGGCACGTTTCGTAATCAGGACACTTTATTTGGCACACCGGTATACGTACTCAGTTGTTATTCGCCCTCTGATATGCAGGGCAGCAGTATTTACTACTACTGCACGATATGATTTACCCGACAACTAAGGACAATGACTTTGACAATGACAGACTCACGAACAACTAGAATATGTAATAATTAAATTTAATGTCAATGTCCTGTCTTCGTTCTAACAGTATTTGCCTTTTGTTACTAACCTAGTTAATTTCTGTAAGTGTTGTGCAGCCAAGTCTCATCTGCTTGGCCAAAAATAGTTCCATCGTGACGGTAAACAAAGAGAAAGTAGGACCAAAAATATGAATAACTGTTTTTAACTAAATAAAAATGACATCATAATGTTTAAATAAATAAATATATTCATTTAATAACTCAAATAAACAAATAATAAATAATATAAAGCACAGATTCAGGCGACAGCCGCTTGGCGATTTTGTAAACCCTCGATTGCTGTATGCTAATGACCTAGGACAACTGTTTGTCAATCATTCTACGTCAGAGGCGCAGCGCTATTTTTAGTTTTCAAAAATCGATATTGTCGGCTGGCTGTGTATCGCTCCGCCATGAATCATGTTTGGTGCTTATTCATAAATAACTTGGTAAATACATAAATAAATATGAGAAAATAAGAATATTACTACTTACAGCTTTGAAGAATACATGATTTCATTAAATAACCCTTTCATAAGCACAATTAAACAATCTATTTCGTCACGATAGGCACATTTTCTAGCCCGCAAATTGTTCTCGTCTGCACAGATTACCGTCACTGACACAAATTAGATCCTAGTCCAGAGCCGTGGCTGAGTGGATTAGCTTGAACTTTCGTTCAAGCACCACTTCTGACACCACAATTATCCTTGCCTGTCCACAACTCAACTGACAGACACTATCGGATACTTCTCCCACACCAAACAAGTAAACTTGCAAGTCGTGTGCGAGGAAAATAACTGGTACATTTTATTGCCGTTGGCTCGCTACAAGCAGGTAACAGTCGCTAGTAAACACACAACATAAAGCCACAGAAATTATCTATCACTAGTTGCTAATGCCTATGCTAACTCTCTATCTATTTAGTTAAACACAAAACCCCTATCGCTACTCTAACGAGGTGCACACTACAAGTCCTGTCCTCCCGTCTGACGTTCTTTCATCCCGTCGTCACACACCACGCGGATCGACCTTCACCTTGGTGCGTGTTGCCTCACATGGCACGCTGATCGCAGACGTGGTATGTTGAGTGGATACTCAACTTCTCCGTGGCTACCACGAGGCGTGATGCTATCGTGATTAGAGTGCTAACTCTCTGAACAACGCCTGCGTGTCTCATGAGGGAGTGGATAACCATCTCCCATTACCTCATCTCCCCTGCCCTTACCTCAGGCACCGTATCACCTCCTGGCCTCTTCAAGATTGACTGCTCTTCCTGGCGGAGGGGATGCGGTCGAGTCTTTGACAGAGTGGAAGTTAGACTTTATGTTTGCCATTGAAATTATGGAACAGTTAAATAAATTGAATATCAACCTTCAGGGAAATGGAGTGTTTGCATATGAATTGTATGTACATGTATAATCAGTTCAAGGCAAAACTCTCACTTTTCTCCAGACCAGAAAGTGAAAAAAGGTTTTGTCACTTCCCTTTGCTGAAACAAGAAATCAGTTCTGGTGAAATGACTGAGAAGTACAAAGACCAAGTAGATGCATTGATTGAAGAATTTGGATGGAGATTCCACGATTTCAAGAACTTAGAGCCACAGTTCAATATTCTCAGTTCCCCTTTTAGTGCAGAAACTGATTGGCCACAGAGGACATACAGATGGAGCTGCTTGACTTACAAGCAGATCATGACATGAAAGAGAAATTGAAGTCAGGTGGTTTGCTGGATTTCTATGTATCTTTATCAGAAGAATTATTTCCCAACTTGAAAAACTTTGCAGCAAAACTTTTATCATTGTTTGGATCAACATACATTTGCGAACAAGCATATTCTTGCTTGAGGATCAACAAATCTAAGAATGGGTCTTTATTGTCGTACTGAAACTTGCATGCAGTCATGCGAATTTCAACAATTGTACTTGCTCCATATTTCAAGAATGTTGTCAAAAATTGCAAGCAGTTACATACATCTCATTAGAAATCAACAATAGTAGTGACAATGCAGTTGGTTTGTGTCTAAATTAAAGCCATTTAATTTAATTTCCAAAAAAAAAAAAAAATAAATAAAAAATACAAAGTATTATAATTTAAAAACAATTAAAATCTTGTTAACAAATTATTAAAAGTTTTTGTCGATATTGTAAAATATAATGTATAAGTGTATAAGTAAAAAAAAATGCAAGAATTAGTTATTTATACAGTTTATTAACCTATGTTTTTTTTATTATTATTTCGCATATCCTCTAAGGGACATTACAGCCGGCATCAGCATCTTTCAGCTGATTGTTGATTTCTTGGCAAGATTACGCTCAGTAGTTTGCCATTGATTTCTGAGCGACCGACTCAGATACCCAGTAAGTTACCAAAGCGGTGAGAACCGCTACCGAATCTCGCGCAGTTTCATTCCTTACGTGGATATACGGGATTAAGGAGAAAGTCGTTAATCTATAGGGCCAAGTAGCCGGCTTAATAACATATGAATAATTCATAATTACTTATTGTGATAGGTTGTTGTAAACAAAGTCCCCAAATAGCTTTATATTTGTCAATGTGGACTTCGCACAAAAACTTTGCCCAACCATGCTAATTTGGTGTAATTTGCTTTTTTTTCTTTGTTTTTAAAAAATAAACCTTTATTGAGTGTTAAAACCGTTTCACAGTGTATTGTTAGTGTTTTTACAGAGCGTTGCATGTGGACGTGTAGGTGACATATGCGCAAATTTACAAACATTATATACATTGGAACATTTATTCATTGAAAGATTCATATTTTAACAAATGAAAACTATACGTGTATTCACGCATGACTAGGAGTCAAATATACATCAACACAGACACTACCGACAGAGATATATACTTTCTAAATATACATGCACATTTATGTGTATATTTTCACCCACACACACGCGCACACACACACACACACACACACACACACACACACACACACCCACCCACCTATATGTATATGTAAAGACATATATATGCATGCACGAGCCAATACAGATTTAGATTATCTCTGTGTTTGTATTACTTATCCAAATCCCATAGACACATTTGAAATGTTTATATTCCCTTTTGTCTAAGTGGTTTTGAATATTTGTGTGATTTTGTTTTGGACCATGAGCTGTATTATATGTGTGTTGTGTATTCTGAACCTGTATGTTGCTGCATTTCTACAGGTCCGTACCACATACCTGTACTCTGTTAGTGTAGTCAACAATCTTATGTGATTATTTTCTGTGGTTTTTGGTATTGTGTTTAAAAATATTGCCTTGTACATATCTGTCTTCTTTTTTTCTCAATTAGTTGTCTTAAAGTGTCTAGTACTGCAGTCTGTACTGTTGGGCATGTAAAAGATGTGGTCTTCTGTTTCTTGTATGTTTTGTCTACAGAGTTGTCATGGTGATATTCGTTTTGACCTGTGTGCTTGTTTTTCGGTAGTAGGTGTCATGTTAAAGATCAAACGATATGTAATTTCCCTGGCTGTGGGAGCTATGTTTGGGTTGTGGAGATTAGTAAATGTACCCGTGTAGTCTTGTATGTAGTATGTTTTCCCTCTTTTAATTCTAACATGTAGTAGGGGGTGCTTATTGTTTAATCAGGTATTTGTAGATTTGGCGTTTTGTCTGGTGTAGTAAGTGCTCACTCCCTCGTAGTGTTTGTATACATGTCTTATAGAACGCTGGTAGAGTTCCAAAGTAGTGTGGTGTATTAATATGTATTCTCCTAAGGTGTTGCAGTCTCATTTCTATATGGTAGAGTGTTAGTGGGTGCTGTTCTTAGTGACTAAGGATGTGTCCTCTATGTTGGATTCTCAGCGCTTGTATCTTTGTGTGTATGTCTTGCAGTGCTATTCCTCCTTGTTTCTTGTTCTGTATGAGAGTCTTATGCTGTATGCAGTAAATTGTGCTGCAAAAGATGAAACGTCTGATATGTCTGTTGATGTCTGTGATTGTTTTTCTTGGAGGGTCTAGTACTGTAACTAAATGTATAATTTTGGGGATAATGAAAGTGTTGACAATGATGTTCCTGCCGAAAATTGTAGATGTCTTGTACTTGTATCTGTGTAGCATGTCTATGATTTTTGTGTGTGAGGTTTTGCCATGTTTGTGCGTGTATCTGTCTGGAGTTGCTGGGAAATGTGATTCCATATACATTAATATTGTCTGTGGCTGTTAGGTCTGGAGGAGAATCGGTTTTATTCTGCCATTTTCCGAGACACATTACGTGTTATTTGTGTATGTTTAATTTGGCCCCACTCCCTTTACCAAACTGTGTAAATGTATGGAGTATCTTTGTGATGGATGTTTTGTTGGTTGGGAAGAAAATGGTGTCGTCTGCGTATGCAAGCAACTTCCGCTCTCCTCCGTCTGGTATAAATGTGCCTGTGATTTTGGTGTCTTGTCTAATTGCTTCTAGCTTCCTTCTCTTATGTGTATGTGATGATGTCCCCATTGAAATGTGTGTGTTGGTGTATGTTCCAATGTGGTACTCCGCATTGTTGGTCAGGGTGTGTAAGCTTTGGCATGTAGGGTCTAAGTTTCTGGGTCAGTACCTTGGTAAGTATTTTATAGTCTGTGTTCAGTAGTGATATTGGTCTATAATTTTTCATCTGTGTTTTGTCTGTATTGTCTTTGGGTTTCAGTGTGATGTAAGACATGTTGCAGCTATCTGGTAGTTGTTGTTTATCAAAGGCGTCTTGATAGACTGTAGGAAGAAGACCACCTAAGATAGGGCAAGAAGTGTTGGTAGAATTATATCGTTACTCCGTCTGGCCCTGGTGTCTTGTATTTGTTCATTTTGCTGAGTGCGTGTGTTATGTCAGCCAGTGTTATTTCTGTGTCTAATCTGTCTCTGTTCGTCTGACAGCTTTTTACTGTATTGTAGAAAATTGTCTTGTATCTGTGTGTCTACTGTCTATGCTGTAAACAGTTGAGTGTAGTATTGATTGAATGATTCTGTTATTTGTGCTGGTTCTGATTGCATGTTGCCTTGCATGTCTGTTATTGTGCCTATTTGTCTGTTGTGCTGTATATTTTGTTCAATTGCCATGTATTGTTTGCTGGGGCTCTCTTGTATGATTGTGTTGTGCTTTGTTCCTGGATATCTGTGTTGCTGGTGCTGCTCTAGCTGTTCCTCTAGTGTGTGCAAGTGTGGTGCATTACTGTCTGTCTGTTTTGTCAGATGTATGGCTGTTTGTATAAGTTGTACCTGTCTTAATCTGTCTTTGTGTATGATGGATGCTAGTTGCTGTGTTCTGCTTCGTATTGTATTTTTCAGTAAGTCCCAGTGTTGTCTGATGTTGTCAGTCGGTATATGGTCGGTGTATGTGTGTAAAAGTTGTGTCATGTATTTTACGTATTTTGCAAGCTTAAGAAGTGTGTTGTTAAATTTCCAATGGGGTGAACGTTTAAATGTCTGTGTGTTTATGTTGCTTGTACTGATGTGTGCTAGTCTGGCTTTACGGTCTGTGTACTGTAATGTCTCTTGTAGGTGCCGAGTGTTTATTATGTGGTGTGTAGCGGGTATATATATATATATCCTATCTAATCTTCTTCCTCTCCTCCGTTGATGTTTCCACCTTGTCGTGGTGGGGGAGCTTGAGTTTATCAATGACCCTGAGAGCTATGGCGGCGGTAGCGTAGCTACCAGCAGGGCCTCCGACGCCGGACAGGTCAAAAGGTAGAGAACAGACAAAGAGAAACACCCTGGTCCTGCAGGTTGGGGGTTGAAGCATGGGGTTAACATCCCCACCTTTGTAAAAACCATTTTGTTACGAAACAGATACATGAGCCTCGAATTCGGACTGACTTATTTGGACATCGACCTTGGAACGTTAAAGGAATTTTGAGATTTAGAACATGGAATGTACGAACACTATATCGAGTTGGAGCGGCCGAAGAATTAACCCGGGAGCTGGTTAAGTATAACATGGATATAACAGCAATTCAAGAAATAAGGTAGCCAGGAGAGAGCAAAATGGAATGATTATAATATATGGAGGAAACACCCAAAATAAACATGAATCACGAACAGGATTTGTCATCAAAAAAGAGTTATGGGGGAACGTTCTAAACTTTAAAGCTGTTAATGATAGGATTAGTAAATTACGAATAAAAGGTAAATGGAAAAATATAACGATGACTAATATACATGCGCCTACTGAAGAGAAAGAATATGATATTAAAATAGACTTGTATAATGATCTGGAAAATGTCATAGAAGAAACCCCCAAACAGGACATCCTGATTGTGCTGGGAGACTTCAACGCAAAAATAGGCAGAAAGCAAACTCATAAAAAAGTTGCCGGTATGGAAAGCCTACATACAACTTCAAATGATAATGGATGGAGAGTCATCAACCTAGCAGAAGCCAAAGGACTACAAATCAGCAGTACAAGACTGCAAAGAAAGGATATACATAAACAAACTTGGAAATCATGTGACAAGAGAACCTATAATCAAATAGATCACATTTTAATTAACAACAAAAATGCATCAAACATACAACAAGTTAGAAGCTATAGAGGAGCTGAGTGCCACAGCGACCACTTCCTCGTTGGGGCAAAATTTAAAATAAAACTTAAGAGAGCTTTCTATGCTAAACTACAAAGGTTACATCAACATATAACAGAGAAAAACTACAAGAAATTACAGTCAAAGAGAAATTTGCAGATGAAATAAAATGTAAACTTGAAATTCTACAAAACCCGTTAGACGAAAGAGTTGACCAAACTTGGTTGAACATCAAGAATACAAGTCAATCTACCGCAGAAGAATGTCTCGGTGTGTTAACCACGCATAGAAATAACAGATGGTTCAATCCAAAATGTGAAGAAGCAGTCATTAGGAGAAAGAATGCCAGACAGCTATGGCTAAATGACATCAACAACATCCAAAAGGAAGAGCAATATAGAAATGAATGTAAAGAGGCTACAAAAATAGTTCGACAGCAGAAGCGAGAATATATGAGTAATATAATCAAAAGTATATAAACTAATCACCAGAAAAACGAATCCAGAAAGTTTTTTTTAAAGAACTGAAGTCAATGAAACGGGGGCACCAACATAACACATATGGTTTAAAAGACAAAAATGGGAATATGACAAATATCAATGAGGAAATGTGCAACACCTGGAAAGAATATTTTGTTGAATTACTAAATTGTGAAGCTCCAAGTAATACTTTCCCACAGGAAGAGGTTCTAATGTGTGAGCCACGAATTGAAGAACCTGCATTTGAAGAAATCCTATATGTAATAACACGACTTAAAAACAATAAGGCAACTGGGGTTGATGGAATTGCTGCTGAATTTATAAAGGCGGGTGACCATGCATTACATCTAAAGCTATACGAACTAATAATAAAAATCTGGAGGACTGAAGAATTACCCCATGACTGGAAAGAGTCATTATTGATACCTATCTTTAAGAAAGGAGACAAGTTCCAGTGTGAAAATTATAGAGGAATATCACTACTGTCCATAAGCTATAAGATACTATCCGCAGTATTACTAAATAGACTAAAACCATATTCAGAATACATATTAGGTGACTACCAGGCGGGTTTTAGACAAAACAGATCAACAATAGATGAGATATTTATCTTACGACAAATAGCCGAGAAAAATTGGGAATATAAAAGAGATCTCCATAACATTTTTGTGGATTTTAAAAAGGCTTATGATAGTGTCCATGGGAATAATATATGGAATGCTATGTGGGAATTTGGAATACCAAGGAAGTTAATCAACATGACCAGACTATGCATGGAAGATACTTATAATATAGTAACATATACAGGCAGGAAATCAGACCCTTTCCAAACAACATCTGGTTTGAAACAGGGTGATGCACTATCGCCGCTCCTTTTCAATTTGGCTCTACAGAAAGTTGTAAGGAAGGTAAAGGGGGAATGTGATATTGGAGGAACATCCAGGCTGCTTGGTTATGCAGATGATAAAGATATTATAGGGGAAAATGAACAAAAGACATTGGAAATATTGACTCACTTAAAGGAAAAAGCCCAATTGATGGGGCTGGATATCAACCAATATAAGACAGAATATATGGAAATTTCAAGAGAAGTAATGGCTAAAAACTCTGGCCACATACAAATAGATAATATGACCATTAAAAGAACGGAAACATACAATTACCTGGATACAATCTTCAACTGCTCCAACATCATAAGGGAAGAAATACAAACTAGAATCAATTCTGGAAATAAGATATACTATGCACTACAACATCTACTAAAATCAAAGGCTATCTCGTAACACCAAGATAACAATATACAAAACACTGATCAGACCAGTTGTGCTGTATGGCTCTGAAACCTGGAGTACAACGAAAGGAGACGAAGCCTTGCTACAAACCTTTGAGAAAAAAGTTTTAAGACGCATCTTTGGACCCATTAGGGATACACAAAGTGGAGAGTGGAAAAGAAGAAGTAAAAAAGACGTTTATGATATGTTTATGTACCCGCTAATCACTGGTATCATGAAGGCTAATAGACTACAATGGCAGGGGCATATAGAAAGAATGGAAGATAATAGGAAAACAAAACTCGCTTACACTTGGGAAATAAATGACTGTGGACCCCGATGTAGACCAAGAAGACGGTGGAGAGATAATATATATATACAGACCTACAAGCACTTGGAATCAATGACTGGCAAGTGAGGGTCAACCAGAGAGACGAATGGAGATGGATTGTATCTGCAGCAAAGAACCTCAATGGCTCGGAACGCTGAAGAAGAAGAAGAATCTTCTTCCTGTGTGGTGTATTTCATTTGTGTGGGTTGTTTCTCGCTTATTTGGATGTTTGTGTCATATTAAGGTGTATGTAAAGTCTAAAATGTTTTGCAGTGTCTCTAACTGGGTTGCACCTTCTCTGTTCATTCTCCTCACCTGTGTCTTCATTTCTCCGCCTACTATATCTAGTGCCTGTAATACACAGTTGAAATCTCCACAGAGTATGATGTTCTGTCCTCTGTGTGTATGTGTGAGTAGTGTGTCAAGTTCTTCATAGAACTGTGGTTGGTGGTTATAATTTGGTGGTGCATGAATGTTGACAATGATATATGTATGTGAAGTGTTACTTATCTGTGCTATGCTGATTCTACCCTGGCTATCCCGATTTGTTTTGAGTATGTTCTACCTATCTGATGTTTGTAGTACGGCTGTCCCAGACCCTATGTTGTGAACCGCCAAACTGAAAAAATGCATGTCTCAGTCCTAACTGTGTTGTAATTTGTGCGCCATGTGTATCTGAATGTATATTTGTCTCTTGTAGTAGGATGAAATCTGGTTTGTATTTGCGTATAAGTATGCAAATGTGCTGTTGTTGTGTACGTATACCTGCTATATTTAAACATATTATCTTGATTTCGTCACCCATCACAGTATCAAACAAAAAAATATGTTGAGTATAAATTGACAACTGACAATAATAATAATTAAAACGGCTGTATGTAGCTGTTTAGTCAGATATGACTGAGCTACCGTATAACAGTAGACGGTACTACCTGCTTTCTGTTAGCGCCGAACCTTGGGAGGCGCTTACCAAACCCGACACCCCACATTGTGCCAACGGCTTTGGGCAGAAGAGCGCAATTGGGAGGGTACAAGCCTTAACCTTGTGCGAGGAAATGCAAGCTAAAGACAAAATGTCATGGCAGGGCAGACCAGGCCCTAAGCCTTGGTTGGTGGCTGGTCTAGGATCGAAGCTCCAACAGGTGGACAGTTAGAGCATTGATTTGCTGATCCGGCAGCTTCTTGCAGCTTGTCTTGTTCCAGATGTAGGAGTGTTACCTTACCTCTGGAGTGAACTAGACAGGCCGAGAGAGGGATCATGATGCATGGGTAACACATGATCTCTATATTTTAGCCCAGGCTTTGTGCTATGGATAGGCAATAACTCCATCCCTTACAAACTATCGCCTGTCAAGACGGCAAGGTGCCAATGAATGAATGAATAAATGAATGAATGAATGAATGAATGAATGAATGAATGAATGAATGAATGAATGAATGAATGAATGAATGAATGAATGTAGCTGTTTAGTGTTTTTGTTGTTTCTGGATTCTCTTCATCGTCTGTGTCGGTGGTGATAAATAATTTACGTAAAGATATGTTGTCATCTTCTTTTGTGGTGTGCCTCTGTCCGTTTGTTTTTCCTGTGGGGATGACTTGTTTGTTTACTTTCTTTGGTGTCGCTATGGCCGATTCTTCCTCACAATCACTGTTTTCCGTGTTTTTCCGTCTTCTATTGCGCTTGTTATGTGTGACTTCCTTGAAATCCTCTGTCGTATCTTCTTCTTTGTCGTTTGTAGAGGACTCCTTCTCCTATTTTTGGTCTTTCTCCTTGGTAGAGATCGTTGTTAGGTCTGGGTTTGGGGTCATAGCTTGTTTCGATTTTGCCTGGGTGGGCGGGGCAGGCTGGGTGGATTGTCTTTTTAACAGTCCAGGCAGAGCTGGAAACTCATCTAGGTTGTTTATGGTTGGTGTTGGCTTTGCTGACTTAGTTGGACATTTATTAGACCAATGTGAATCTTTCCCGCATGTCAGGCAGACTGTCCTCCGCCCTGGCATGGTCACCAGGATTCTATGCTTCCGAATTTTCTGCCCTCCTTTTGCTGTTATATTGACATAGTGGGGTATGGTTTGGCCTTCTTTAGGATGTACCAAGGCTCCCCATTTCCCTGCTGAGTTTTAAATTCTGAAAACCACGGGCTCAGGGTCGCCTGTTATTTCTTTCACTATTGTCTTCACGCCTACTTCTTTCATTGTTGCTAAAATCCAGTGTAAGGTTAATCGCGTCTTCTCTTTCTCTGCCTGCTGGATTTCTATTGTCATTTCCGGTATTTTTTTTTTTAATTATGGTTTTCCTGTGGAGACACTCGTAAAGTGTCTCCGATACAACAGCAAAGAACCATTTTGTTGGGTTCTCATACCTGTATATAGCTCACCAAGTTCGTTTATCGGTACGCCTCAGGGACCGACCAATGCACCTGCCCACCAGTTCCGCGGATGATCTGGCCGCTCCTGGGCCTCTTAACGAGACCACCAACGTTTTGGGCAGGTGCATGGCATCCTCCTCAAAAGAGTCTAGGTCGACGCGTACCTCTGAAACTTGGTTAGGTTTAGTACCGGGGGAAGACGCGGATACTTGACTGAATTGTCTTCCCTGAGTAGAGTCCATTTTGAATTTCACAAACTTTCTGCAATAAATTCACTCGACGATACAGTGAAAAGACACACAAAAGAACGTCGATTCAATATTTTAGCACCTGACACAGGTCACTCAAATAATATTACATATATATAAATAATAAAACAGCAGAATAATAAATTGTCCGAACTGAAGCAAAAGTTTATGCCGCCATTTTGGTTGCTATCCGCCACCATATTCATTTTTGTGTGGCCCTAGGAGGCCAGTAAAAAAATGTTTTTCCCCCATATAGGTGGGCACCCAAACAGAAGAAACAACGGATACATTCAGTACACATATAATATTTAAGAAATAAATATATAACTGAAAAGTTGATTATAAAATGTAAGCATGTAAATATTAAAAATATGTTCTATAAGAAATCTAAAAGTATTATATTTGGCATTAAATATTTTACTTCCGCATAGAGTATTTTATTTCTAAGAGAATATTAGAGAAGTTTAAAAGTTAGTTAATAATATTAACGATAGCATATGATTTAAGTTTTTCTTCTGAATTCAAGTAATCTCCCCTGTAACAATATTGGATTTTTATGTCCCCTACTCGTTGCTTATTACTCATTACCCCCTCCGTGGCGATGGTGTTACGGACGCTGTTCGTAATTCCGCTTAGCTGCGTTCGAAACACAGCTGTACGCGATTTGGCAGCACACCGCGTTGTGCTGGAGTTTATCGAATTGGTACGGGAGCCGGTCGTTCAGAAAGCAATGGCAAACTACTGAATGTAAACATGCCTAGAGATCACAACAGTAGTAAAATGCTGGTGTTGACAGAGATGTCCTGTAAAGGATATGCATATGCACAACACACACACACACACACACACACACACGCACACACACACACAACACACACACACGCACGCCACACACACACACACACACACACACACACACATTGCTTTTCTAAGTGTTTTTTTCTTTTTGATATCTTGTAATTCCACAGAATGCTGTTGTGATTTTTATTTTCTCTGTTTCTGTCATTGTCCAGGTTTGGCATTGGTAATATAAAGTTGGTAGGAATATTGTGTTATAAAGTGCTTTCTTTGTAGTTATTGATACATGTTTGTTCTTTAGTATAGGTGTCATTTGTCCAATGAGTTGGTTTGCCTTATTGCATATATTTTCTATCTCGTCTTTTGATTTGCTATTTGATGATAGTATCCGTACTAGGTACTTGAAACTCTTTATTTGTTTCAAGGGATGTTCGTTTAGGTGAATTGTTGTTGTTGTTTCATCTTTAGTTATAGTCATTATAATTATATAAATACTATAATTATACTAATTTTCATGTTATGTTCCCTACACATTTCGTTTAGACTATTCATGTGGTCTTGTAATTCAGCTTCTGGTTTGCTATTAGAGCTCGGTCGTCCGCAAACAGTAGTTCTCTAATGGTATAATTTGAAGATGGTTCTTCTTCTGTGTTCTTGTCATGCGGTGTTCTTGCGGTCTCTGTTTGGCTGGTTTCTTTACGTATGTTGTCTATATATGTTATGAACAAGAGAGGGGACAGGTGAGGGATGTGTGTGGTTAATTTCTCTTTCATTTTTTTTAAATTGTGCACATTTAAATATAATAATAATAAAAGTAATAATATTGATAGTAGTAATAATAATAATAGTAATAATAATATAATTATAAGATTATCAATTGTTTTGCATATCCTTTACAGGATATCGCTGTCACCATCATCATCTTTCAGCTGATTGTTGATTTCTTGGCAAGATTACGCTCAGTAGTTTGCCATAGCTTTCTGAGCAGGCCGGCTCACATACCCGGTAAGTTACCGACGCGATTCGAACCACTGCTGATTCTCATCGTCGTCACGTTACTTACAAGAGTATACGAGATTACGGAGAAAAGTTAGCTAACCTCTAGGCCAGGAAGCCGGCAAGATTATCAATATTGTCAATAAAAGCATTTACTGTTGTGATATCTTTTATGATTAAATCGAAGTTATTTGCTTCTTATATTATATGTGCTATCTTCAGGCAAATAACTTACGGGGTTTGCGCTTGTCGGACAAAGATTAGAATGTTTGAGACTTGTTGCTGATAAAATTTGTTGGACAATTTCTTTGTTGAAAGTTCAGTAATTGTATAAAGGTTTGTTTCTTAATGTCCATTTGTGATTTCTGTACTCTGCCAATAGAACAAGCAGGTGTGTGTTGTTGTCTTGTGTGGGGTAAGAATTTATCATGATTGCATTGTAAATTGGAAAGCACGGTCGGCGGTCCCCAATTATAGACTGAGGGCCTGGAAACAGAACATAATTAAGACATTTATAAATGAACATTGACACATGTTGCATAATATTATGGTAAATACTCTTTGAGAAATAATAATGATTTATTCACATTACAAAGAATTAAAAGCCACACTATCAAAAGATAAACAGTGACACACTTGTAATTCAGTGTTTAATAATGCATATTATCTATGTGTTTATAAATTCCTGGAAATGAAAGAAACATTCAACATTACAAAACACAGGAGTTGTTTCCCATATGTGGTTTGTCGTGACAGAATTTATCATCAAGTGACTTGACAGCTGGCGTAGGTGCTCATGGCTCTCCACAGATCTCGGTCTCTGATGTTCTAGATCAACTCTGTCGATGATATTCTTCCATAACACTGTCTCAATCCATCCAGGATCATTTCTCTTGGTCTGCCTCTCTTCCAATGTCAAGATGTTCTCCAGTGTCTCTCTTCTCATCACATGACCAAAGAAAGTTGTTTTCTCTTACTTATTGTTGTATATAATGCTCTAGTTTCATTAACTTCTTTCAGGCATTCGTTGTTAGTTACTCTGGCTGTCCATGGAATTCGCAACATTCGTCTCAAAAACCACATCTCTGTTGCTTTTTAAGTTCTTTCTAATTGATTCATTTACATTAAAAGATTCACTGCCATATAGCAAAACCGGTTCTATATAGCATTTCAGCACTCTCTTTCTTACATTTATTGATAGTGACTTATTGCGGTGCTTTTGCCTTAATTCACCCAAAACAAAACGGAATCCCAGGGTATGACGTCACATCCAGGGGTTCCCTGTGTTGCGCCGTAGCTCGGTGCGCAATTTTATCGGTGTGCAACAGTTGCTCTCGGCGACATCCCCCCCCCCCAACTGTAACTGGCCAAATGAAATGCTTGTCAGCTCTTGAGACCAGTAGTATACGAAAAGAATGATGATGATCTGTCTGTACGGGAGACGCGAGGCCTTGCAGCCATGTGGCCTTGTCTCAGCGGGAGGATGTCCTGCAGACATACATGGTGAATGTCGTCGTCGTCGGCATCTCCCATCTGTCCTGACGCTCAGTCAGCGATAGCACCATGATGACATGATTATGAGAACAGTGTCTAGCAGAATGTCAGACTGCCATGATGCTGCTGCAGAAAAGGCAACGCTACTCTGGCTTGTCGTGGACAGCTGCTGCTGCTGCCAGTTCCAGAAAACTCATGATGAGACAGACAGACAGACAGACACACACACACACACACACTCACACAGAAACGGTTGCCAAAGCCACCAAAGAAACACTGTTAGGGGAATTGAAACGCACTGACACGAACTGTACCCGAACACAGAGGAGATCACCGATCAGTGCTAAATATAGCTGGTGATCCTAAATATAGCTGGTGACGTTTGTTTGGGGTGAATTAAGGCAAAAGTACCCTTATTGCATAAGATACTCTTCATTTTCTGAAATGCGGCTTTTGTGACAGAATTAGCTCCCTTAAATAGACAGTGCAGATTCTGAAAATTTATGAAACCACACAAATGCACCTTAGAAATGTGAGCAACATTGGAGAGGAGGTTACCTTGACTTTATTGTAATAACATATTACTGAAAATACTGGAAAGCAAGACCCGAGGCAAGAGAAGAAGATGGTGTAATGGTAAAACTGCTGATATATAATCTCACATAGAAGATGGTGTAATAGTAAAACTGCTGATATATAATCTCACATAGAAGATGGTGTAATAGTAAAACTGCTGATATATAATCTCACATAGAAGATGGTGTAATAGTAAAACTGCTGATATATAATTGTCAACAACTTGACTGACAGGCATCATCGGGTACTTCTCACACACCCATACAAGACAACTTGCAAGTCGTGTGGGAGGCAAAATGCATGGTCCATTTTATTGCCGTTGGCTCGCTTACAAGCGGTAAACAGTCGCTAATGCAATACACAATATACAGCCACAGAATTATCTAACACAAACTGCTAACCCTATGCTAACTCTATCTACTAGTGAACACAAACTCCTAACGTTATTCTAAACGATGTGAACGCCCCAAGTCCAGTCTCCCGTCTGCCGAACATCTCTCCCGTGGTTACACACCACGCGGGGTGACCTTCTCCTTCGTGCGTGTTACCTCACATCGCACGCTGCTGGCAAAACGTGGCCTGTTGAGTGTCTACTCAACTGTGCTCTGGCTTCATGAGGTGTGGTGGTATCGTGATTAGAGTGCTAACTCTCTGCACACCGCCTGCGTGTATCGTGAGGGAGTGGCTAACCTTCCACTATTCCCTCATCTCCCCTGCTCTTGCCTCGGGCACCGCATCTCCTCCTGGTCCCTCCAGGATTGACCGCTCTCCCTGGCGGAGGGGATGTGGTCGAGTCTTTGACAATAATCTCACATAGAAGATGGTGTAATAGTAAAACTGCTGATATATAATCTCACATAGAAGATGGTGTAATAGTAAAACTGTTGA
The DNA here is from genome assembly GCA_014155875.1 of Cepaea nemoralis. Taxonomy (NCBI): domain Eukaryota; kingdom Metazoa; phylum Mollusca; class Gastropoda; order Stylommatophora; family Helicidae; genus Cepaea; species Cepaea nemoralis. Next base: position 73,652 of record JACEFZ010002709.1, read on the forward strand.
TATATAATCTCACATGTATGTTTGGCACTCATAGAAGTAGAAGAAAGAAAGAGAGAACAGAGGACACACTAGACAACATAACAATTGACAGTTATAGTTACACCATCGGGACACACTAGACAACATAACAATTGACAGTTATAGTTACACCATCGGGACACACTAGACAACATAACAATTGACAGTTATAGTTACACCATCGGGACACACTAGACAACATAACAATTGACAGTTATAGTTACACCATCGGGACACACTAGACAACATAACAATTGACAGTTATAGTTACACCATCGGGACACACTAGACAACATAACAATTGACAGTTATAGTTACACCATCGGGATACACTAGACAACATAACAATTGACAGTTATAGTTATACCATCGGGACACACTAGACAACATAACAATGGACAGTTATAGTTACACCATCGGGACACACTAGACAACATAACAATTGACAGTTATAGTTACACCATCGGGACACACTAGACAACATAACAATTGACAGTTATAGTTATACCATCGGGACACACTAGACAACATAACAATTGACGGTTATAGTTATACCATCGGGACACACTAGACAACATAACAATTGACGGTTATAGTTACACCATCGGGACACACTAGACAACATAACAATTGACGGTTATAGTTACACCATCGGGACACACTAGACAACATAACAATTGACAGTTATAGTTACACCATCGGGACACACTAGACAACATAACAATTGACAGTTATAGTTACACCATCGGGACATACTAGACAACATAACAATTGACAGTTATAGTTACACCATCGGGACACACTAGACAACATAACAATTGACAGTTATAGTTACACCATCGGGACACACTAGACAACATAACAATTGACAGTTATAGTTACACCATCGGGACACACTAGACAACATAACAATTGACAGTTATAGTTACACCATCGGGACACACTAGACAACATAACAATTGACGGTTATAGTTACACCATCGGGACACACTAGACAACATAACAATTGACAGTTATAGTTACACCATCGGGACACACTAGACAACATAACAATTGACAGTTATAGTTATACCATCGGGACACACTAGACAACATAACAATTGACAGTTATAGTTACACCATCGGGTCACACTAGACAACATAACAATTGACAGTTATAGTTACACCATCGGGACACACTAGACAACATAACAATTGACAGTTATAGGTACTTCATCGGGATTCGAACCTGTCACCTCCAAATGACGACAGCGCCTCGCTGCAGGAACAAGCATACTACGGAGCATGACCAACCAGACACCCATTGGTCTTAAGAATGCGACGTTCTGTAAAAGACATGCTTCTAACTTTTATTAGAAAAGGATACTTCTGCTTCTGCGTTCATCCGGAATATTTTTTGGAACGTAATTGCGTTGGGTCGGTTTACAGCAGAGCTCCGATATATTAGCTCCTTTTGGCCGACACGTCCGACTTCTTCGGGCATTTGTTGACCGGGTTAGCATTCCCAGGAGAAAAGGATACCTCACTCCAGATGCACGGATGTTGGTGCACAGATTTATGCTGAGCTCAAGAGAGTTTCTGAGAATAAGAGATAGGGTGGGATTGTTGCGATTGGGCAGGGGTGGGCGGCATGCGGCCCGGCAACTGATATTGTGCGGCTCTCGAGGGCATTTAGAAATAATTTTTTAAATTTAACTTCGTGTTTAATTTATTTTGTTGAATTTTACAGAGTTTCGGGTACCGTTATGATTTATTTAACATTTTCGATACAGTTTCTTTCTAATTTTCTATTTTTATAATCAGTCCTTGACATTCGTAATGTAATGCTAAAATGCGAATTTATCGATTTTAATATAGAGAAATATTATAGATTTATATTTATCTTTGTTGTATCTAATATTTAGAGATATAGAAAAATACACATGTAAATATTTGATTACGATGATTTTATGAAAAACAGATAATTCTCCGGTGAATAAAATGATTCATTTGGCAAGAAAATATTTAAAAGTGTCTTGCTGTTATAAATTACTTCCACATTTATAATTGTTCAAATTAATTTATGTGTTGTAGTAGTTTTGATATATTTCTGAAATTTATTCTGAGTTTACTACTTGCTTTCCGAATATTTTATTTTCACACACAGCCGGAAGTAGATTTGTTTCATTTCCTTTTTGATAGTTGTGTAAAATTCTGTAAGAATATTATTAAAACAATGAGTGTCACTAAAAAGCGTAAGAGTGAAGATGAATGCCGTAATTTGAATGATGAATGGACAACTAAGTACTGTTTTATAAAAGTTGGTAGCAAATCAGTGTGCTTGTTGTGTCGTGAGTCAGTGGCTGTCTTCAAAGAGTACTATTTAAAAAGACATTATCAAACAAAACATTCCGATTTCGGATACAATTTAACAACCGAAGAGAAGGAAAGGAAATGCCTGGAGTTGATGACAAATTTTGAGAAACAGCAAACTGTTTTCACTAAACAGTCTTCAATTCAAGATGCAGCAACAGAAGCTATTCTTGTGCTGTCACACAGAATTGTAAAACAGAACAAGCCACTTCCTGATAGCGAGTTCATCCAGAAATGTTTGCTAACATTATATGTCAAGAACAAAACAAAACAAAAAAAAACAACAACAACAACAACAACTTTGACAGCATTACTTTATCAAGGAGAACTGTGGTAAGAAGTGTTGACAAGATAAATGACAATTTGATGCATAAACTTCAAGATGCAAGTAAACCATTTTTGTGGTACTCTCTTGCATAGTATGAGAGTGCTGATGTACATGATACTGCATAATTATTGATATTTATGAGTGGAATAAACACTTATTTCAAACTCACTGAAGAGTTACTGAGTGTCGAGTCACCCAAAGCCACAACCATAGGCCATGATATATTCAATGCTGTTACTAACTGTATTCAAAGAACTGGGTCGGATTGGAACAAGATGACAAGTCTTACAACTGACGGAGCTTGTGCATTGACTGGAAACAAATGTAGGTCTGGTAAAGTTGGTAAGTGATAAGATTAAAGCAGAATATCCATACCACACAATATTACTGCTTCACTGTGTGATCCATCAAGAATGTCTGTGTAAAACTGTTTTGAATAGCAAGCATGTTATTGAACCAGTTGTCAGTGTCATCAGCCTCATCAGATCAAGAGGACTTAATCACAGTCATTACTTGACGATTTGGAAACTGAACATTCCGATGTCCTGTACCACACCAGTGTTCGATGGCTGAGTCTCGGCAAGGTGTTGAGGCGAGTGTGGGACCTCAGAGAAGAAATAGTGATGTTCCTAGAGATGACGGCATTGAATGTGACTTTAATACTAACATTGTCAATAAAGAGTGGAAGTTAGACTTTATGTTTGCCATTGAAATTATGAAAAGTTAAAGAAAATGAATGTCAAACTTCAGGGCAATGGTGTGTTTGCAAATGAATATGCTGTACATGTAAAATCATTTCAGGCTAAAACTCTCACTGTTCTCCAGACAAGCAAGTGAAAAAAGGTTTTGTCACTTCTCTTTGCTGAAACAAGAAACCATTTCTGGTGAAATGATTGAAAAGTACAAAGCCTAATTAGATGCATTGACTGGAGAATTTGGTTGAAGATTCCAAGATTTCAAGAACTTAGAGCCACAGTTCAATATTCTCAGTTCCCCTTTTAGTGCAGAAGCTGATACAGCCACAGAGGACATACAGTTGGAGCTGCTTGACCTACAAGCAGATCATGACATGAAGGAGAAATTCAAGACAGATAGTTTGCTGGATTTCTATGGATCTTTATCAGAAGAATCATATCCTAAGTTGAAAAACTTTGCAGCTAAACTGTTATCATTGTTTAGATCAACATACATTTGCGAACAAGCATTTTCTTGCTTGAGGATCAACAAATCTAAGAATAGGTTTTTATTGTCGGACTGCAACTTGCATGCTGTCATGCGAATTTCAACAAGTAAACTTGCTCCAGATTTCAAGAATATTGTAAATAATTGCAATCAGTTACATATATCTCATTAGAAATCAACAATAGTAGTGACAATGCAGTTGGTTTGTGTCTAAATTAAAGCCATTTAATTTAATTTAATTTTTTAAATACAATTTATTATAATAAACAATTGTAAAATCTTGTTAACAAATTAGTAAAAGTGTCCATATTGTAAAATATAATGTATAAGTGTATAAGTAAAATAAAATTGCAATAATTAGTTATTTTTTACTGTTTGGTAACCTATCTTTTTTATTATTATTTCGCATATCCTTTACAGGACATTGCAGTCAACATCAGAATCTTTCAGCTGATTGTTGATTTCTTGGCAATATTACGCTCAGTAGTTTGCCATTGCTTTCTGAGCGACTGGCTCACATCCCAGTAAGTTACCAATGCGGTGAGGACAGCTACCGAATCTCGCGCAGTTTCGTTCCTTACGTGGATATACGGGATTAAGGAGAAAGTCGTTAATCTCTAGGCCAAGGAGCCGGCTTAATAACTTATGAATAATTCATAATTACTTATTGTGATAGGTTGTTGTAAACAAAGTCCCCCAATAGCTTTACATTTGTCAATGTGGCCTACGTACAAAAAGTTTCCCCCACCCCCCACCCCATTGGTGTCACCCCCATTTGCAGATGGTTTTTCTTCTGTGCTTTTGTCATGCGGTGTACATGCGGTCTCTGTTTGGCTAAATTCCTTTCTCTCTCTCTCTCTCTCTATATATATATATATATATATATATATATATATATATATATATATATATATATATATATATATATTACGAACAAGAGACTTGAGGCATGAGTGTGGTTAATTGTCTGTTCAGTTGTTGTGGCCCTAGGAGGCCAGTAAAAAAATGTTTTTACCCCATATAGGGATAGAGAGAAAAAGACAACCTTAAATTGAAAGTATGCAAAATAAAATTTGAGAAATAAATATTTAACTGAAAAGTTGAATATAAAATGTAAATATATAAAAATTTAAACATTTTTGTGTCATAAATCTAAAAGTATTATATCTGTCATTAAAATATTTTACTCACAAATTGACATTTTTAATTTCCAAGAGAATATGTGAGAAGTGTAGAAGTTAGTTTATGATATTATATAATTTATGATTTTTATCTTTTCAAAATAGAAGTAACGTCCCCTTTAACAATATTAGATGTTTATGTCCCCTATTTAAGGCTTATCTAAGTGTTTTCTTTCAGATATCGTGCAATTCCGCAGAATGCTGTTGTTGTGATTTTTATTTTCTCTTTTTCTGTCATTGTTCAGGATTGGCACTGGTAGCGTAGAGTTGGTAGGCAGATTGTGATATAAAGTGCTTTCTTAGTAGTTATTGTTACATGTTTGTTCTATAGTATTGGTGCCATTTGTCCATTGAGTTGGTTTGCCTAAATGAATCTATTTTCGATCTCGTCTTCTGATTTGCCACTTGATGATATTATTATGTATTATACTTCTTATATTATACTACTTTATGTGAAAAACCTGTATAATGATAACAGAGAGGAACAGGTATGATATTAGATTTAATAATGAAGGACCACCAATTTTAAAGATGGAGGTTCAAAATGTTCTTAAGCATATGAAAGCTGGCAAGGCCCCCGGTGCAGATAACATCGCAAGCAGAAATGATTAAAGCTTTAGAAGAATTTGGACTAGAGCAAGTCACCAGACTGCTGAACACATTATATGATACTGGAGATATACCTTCTGAATTATGTAACTCTGTATTTATTGCAATCCCAAAGAAATCAGGAACCTTGGAATGTGATCAACATAGAACAATTAGTATAATGAGTCACATCACAAAGATTTTGCTACGAATTATCATGCAAAGAGTGAGGAAGAAAATACAACCTGAAATAGGGGAAGAACAATGTGGGTTTGTAGAAGGAAAGGGTACAGTAAATGCTGTGTATATGCTGCGAACAGTTATTGAACGTGCTATAGAAGTAAACAAGGATATACACCTTTGCTTTATTGACTACACAAAGGCTTTTGATAGAGTTAGACATGTCAACATGGTAGATATGCTTGCAAATTGATGGGAAAGACATTAGACTTATAAAAAACATATATTGGAAACAACAAGCTGCCATAAGGATTGATAATGAAGTGGGACAATATCAACCTATTAAGAGAGGTGTTAGGCAGGGATGTGTAATGTCTCCAGATCTTTTTTCCCTATACAGTGAAAATATTTTCAGGAATGTAGAAGATATAAATGGAATCAGCATTGGAGGACGAAACATCAATAACATTAGATATGCAGATGATACAGTATTGATTGCAGACAATGCACAAGATCTACAACAATTAGTAGACGCAGTTGTTGTACACAGTGAGCAGCTGGGGTTGGAATTAAATTGTAAAAAGACACAGGTTATGGTCGTCACTAGGAAGAACGAAGTACCACAATGTAATATACAAGTAAATGGGAATATTCTTCAACAAGTGAATCGGTACAATTATCTCGGAACAGTCATAACATCTGATGGGAGATGCCTTGAAGAGATTAGAACAAGAATCGCCATGGCGAAAGTAGCCTTTAGCAAGATGAAAAACATTCTGACCAATAAAAAGATGTCAATTGAAACGAGAAAAAGAGTGTTGAGGGGATACATAGAGCCTGTTCTGTTGTATGGATGTGAAACTTGGACAATGTGCAGTCAAGCTGAAAAACATCTGATGGCTGCAGAAATGTGGTTTCTGAGGAAAATGCAAAGAATACCATGGACAGACAGAAAAACCAATGACCAAGTACTACAGGAGACAAATGAAAATCGTAAATTGATTAGAGAAATTAGACGTAGACAGTCAAAATGTTTTGGACATGTTATGAGAAGAAATGGATTGGAGAACTTAGTGACAACTGGCAAGATCGAAGGGAACAGACCAAGAGGAAGACCGAGAGGAAAATACCTGGATGGCTTGGCCACATGGCATGGACGAGACAGGATTACTGAGCTGATCCACGACGCTGGTGATCGAGTGAAATGGCGAGTCATGACCGCCCACGCTTTCCGGCATGGCACATGATTGATTGATAGATTGATACTTCCTAGGTACTTGAAAACTTTACTTGTTTCGAGGGATGTTCGTTTAGGTGAATTCTTTTTTCTTTCTTTTCTTCTTTAGTTATAGTCATTATCTCTGTTTTATAATTATATAAAAACTATAATTATACTAATTTTCATCTTATGTTCCCTACACATTTCGTTTAGGCTATTCATGTGGTCTTGTACTTCAGCTTTTGGTTTTATTATTAGTGCTTGGTTGACTCTCATGTCCTTTTCAGGACATATCCCCCACTGGTCCAAGCCTGACACCCAGCTCGTGCCTGTGGCTCCTAGTAGCTGTCAGCATGCGACAGCGACCACCCCCAGGACAACAGCTGTGAGAGGCTTGCTAAACCAGGCATGGGAAGCCGATTTGGTGTCAAACCAAGCGGTAAACTCGAGTATGCCTACCCAGCATGTGAAGACAGGATTCGGCAGACTGCGCGGAAGAAATGATTCAACGGGCAAGACGGCGTTTACCTGCAAAGCGTTGTGGAACGTTATGAGCAAGGCAAGGCACGTAGAGCGCCCTGGTCATCCACTGCACCTGTATTCGTCTCCAGTTGTCTCGACTTGTCTTGCCACTGGACTCAGATGGACTCGGGCGAGTGAGGTCGACGAATTGCGCACCTCTTCCTCACTTTAATCCAAGTAATCGCGCAAGTCATTCTTCATCTGCCCGTTGCCCACATTGTCAAAGAACATTTGGAGCCAAAATAGGCCTTATCAGTTATGAACAAGAAAGGGGACAGGAGAGGGATGTGTATGGTTAATTTCCTGTTCATTTTTTTTTCAAGTTGCACATTTAAATATAATAATAAAGAAAGTAATAATACTGATCGTAGTAGTAGTAGTAGTAGTAGTAGTAGTAGTAGTAGTAGTAGTAGTAGTAGTAGTAGTAGTAGTAGTAGTAGTAGTAGTAGTAGTAGTAGTAGTAGTAGTAGTAGTAGTAGTAGTAGTAAAAAATTATAAGATTAATATAAGGGGTGTTCATTTGAAATCCATTCGTACCGAACCGCGCGTAATTGCATACGTTGAACATAACATGTCATAGTCATGTGATAAGTACTGACCAATGAATAAACGAGCACGTGCTTATCGTCCCATGATGTATTCTGTTTCTTACCATTCAAGTTACAGGTTTCCGCTGGTAAAGTTATGCTGAGCGCATTTTCTGACCACTAAGGGCTATTGTTGGCCGACTTTAAAGAACCTGGTGTCAACATCAATTCTACTCAATACGTGCAAACACTAGACAAGCTGCACAAAATCATAAAGAATAAACGACCCGGCATGCTTTCTCATGGTGTGATTTTGTAGCACGATAAATCTCGTCGGCATGTCGCAAAGATTGTGCAGGAAGCATTAGCAAGGAAGAAGTGGGAAATTCTGCAACAGCCTATAGTCCTGATTTGTCACCATGTGATTTTCATTTGTTCGGACCTCTAAACAAAAAGCTCTCAAGGGGCAACGATTTCACACAGATGCGCACGTAATGAAAGCGGTAAACAATTGGTTCAGTGAGCAACCACAATCCTTTTTTGCGGACGGCACTCGCCGCCTACCTAAACAATGAGATGCTTGCCTGAATGCCTACGGCGACTTCTTCTGACCAACCCATGGTGCATAATTAATTCACAATGAATGCTTTGTTTAATTCTACCACACCTCTCAATGTTTCTTTTATGCTTTTGTAATAAAGCCACTGAAACGGGTTTCAAATGAACGTCCCTAATAATACCGTCAATAAACACATTTACAGTTGTGATGTCTTTTATGTTTAAATCGAGTTATTTGCTTCTTCTGTAATATGTGCTATGTTCAGGCAAATATCTTACGGGATTTGCGCTTGTCGGACAAAGATTAGAATGTTTGAGACATTTTGTTGATTAAAGTTGTAGGACAATTTCTTTGTTGAATGTTCTGTAATTGTATAATGCTTTGTTTCTTAATGTCCATGTTGGGATTTCTATTCTCTGCCAATAGAACAAATAGCTTTGAGTGGGCGTCTTGTGTGGAGTAAAGAATGGAATGTACCATGATTGCTTTGTAAATTGGGATGCACTGTCGGCGGTCCCCATAGTCTACAGACTGCGGGCCTGGTAACAGAACATAATTAAGACATTTGTATATGAACACTGCAGATAAGTCGCACACCGAGCGTGTGAGACTGTCACATATTGTGAATGGACTGGGGATCACTGGTGTGCATAACCCATATTCTGGTCAGAGAAGCTGGGCCCCATCCTATTCTAATCTTTAATAAACAAGAATATGAACCTTGGATATTTAGGACTCAGTTTAGTTTTGTCTAGGTGATTGAGGTCCCTTGGAAGTAGTGAATACAGGATAAGACTATGCCCCTTCACCAAGGATCCTATAGCTCTTGAGCCCCCTTGTATAGTCTGTGAAAGGTCTGAAAATACTTCATCAGCATGAATCAAGTGAAGAATAGCATGTGTCTTGAGCTGTTATGGGATATAGAGTCTTCTCTCTCCCCTCTGTTTTTATTGTTGAGTTTTTGTAATTGGATTAAGTATTACTTAAATTACACATACACAGAGAACACCTTGTTTCACAAAAACAGATTTGTAAGAGACATGTTGAACTGAAAAAAATCTGGAGAATCAGCTACTGGTTGTGTGTTTTTATTGATTGTGCCTGTTTATTTTGGCCTTTAGAAAAAGCATGTAACACTTTATATCTTGATACATGTTTGTTCATATATAAATATAATCAATGTGTAAATTGAGGCTTAATACCATTTCTTACAAGAAACTCAATATAATAGGGATGTTAGGTGTGGCTAGGAAGTTCGTTTCCTGTGGAAAGAAAATACTAATTCATGTGGCCATATAAGTTTTGGGCTGTACTATCTTTCTTTTTTCCTCTATGGGAGTTGGTGTGTTGGAAAGAGAAATGGTCACCTCTGAGTGGTAGACTGGGTTGAGCCTGGGTCCATAGATTGATGGATCCTTGTCAGTACCTGCCAGTGGAGCAAAGTTGACGGCTGCCCTTGCTCTGGTCAATGCCTGAGTTGTCTCTCCATCTCAAGTGTGGGGATCATCTTTCTCTACCTCTCTCTTCTGGTTGCCACCAAGAACATCACTGTGTAACATTCACATAGGTCTGTATAAATTACAACATCTTCAACCCAACCAATGTGATGTTTTACAGCGATAGTAAGAATGAACAGGACAGAACAGGAAGGATGATAAGGTCGGAAGAAATATAACAGCCTGAAAGTAGGAACTAGTTCCCCCCCCCCCCCTTTCCTCTGATCTGGTGTTGTGTTAATCTGTGATGTCAGAGATTATTATACTGTATGCATCTTGCTATCATCTGTTACTGCTGTATGCATGTTCTCAGTGTACCTTGGGTTCATTGAGATGTGCACAGTCAGACATAGACAGGAGTGATGATGTGTTGCATCATGATCATTTAAGTCGAGCTGATAGGATTAGACCATGATGATGGTAGGATGGCATTTTAATAAATGGCATACAAAATATAACATCATCATTTACTCAATTTGGTTATGCATGGTGTGTATAATTGTTTCTCTGCACCTTTTAAATTAACCAACTAGTCTTCTTCTTCTCTCAAATAATCTCCTATTACCTGCTGTTGTTGAGTGGTGTACTGTGTTGTGTAGTGTGTTGAGTTAACTTCTGTTGACTGGGGTTCTCATAGCTTGCACCAACTTCCCCTCCAGTCTTCATCAGTTAGTATGAGTATAACTCACCTAGTATTGATTGTTGTTCATGACTATCATAAAGAACTTCTTATGTGTATTTGTTACAAAATGTAATTCATACAAAATCGTGATAACAAACAATGTACATTAGTAAGAGGCTGCTACAAAATGTACCTCTTTTCCTAATTCACTTCCACCTCTTCTTCATAGTTTCTTCTTCATCTTCTGATGTCAGTGCACATCAATCCCATTCTGTTGGCTACCAACCGTTGGCTATAGATCGAGGTTTAATTTACCTTTTGGTCTAGACAGATTAACTAGGCCGACTGTCACAAATGGCATTCTGTGAAGCGTAACCTGTTTTAGGCAGTGCAGTTAATGAGTGCTTTGTCTCAGTGTAAATCTGACACATAAATACAACTATTTTCTATCAAACCCTATTTTCTCAATTCGGAAAGAAGGGAGGAAAGATATAATTTCTCTCTCAGCTCTCTAGATTGTGAATAGGCAGAAATATGCAGCTTGCAAGCGAGGCAGTGTTTTTCATGCACAGACTGTCTTCTGGATAGCAGATAGCAATTTAAGCAGTTTTGATGAAATGCATAAGAGTGCGTTTTAGATTTTCACCTCGTACAGTTTTCTGTGATAGAAGGTTGTAGTATGTACACATTAAAGACAACAGATGTGTAGAAGAACTTCAGAGCTTGCAGTTTTGAGAAAGTATGAGAGAGTCAGTTTGCCCGGGGAATTGGCTCTGTGTAGTCAGAAGTTGGCGGTCGACAATTTAACACTTCAGAGATTTTATTTTATCAATAATGCATTTAAATTGATGCACAAACACTGTATACCTCTACTGTACACTTCTGGGCATCAGATAGATCTGAGGACTCACACGCTTACCTCGGATCGAGACCAAACTGCAATTATATTTTCGAAAAAACAGGGCCACTCTAGTAATCTGACCGTCTGTCAGAGCGGTTGTAGGAGAAGTGCGCGATTTGAATATTAGACGCTGATGCAAGACCAGCGTTACCATCACGTGGTCTGCCTTCTCCAATCCGTTTAGTTATTGTAGACGCTGTAATTTCTAAATTTAGCTGGCATGTGTCTATCTCCCGTGTCAAGTTGGTGGTATGTGTCTTTTGGTGCCATCAAATGTTTATTATCCTCTGTTTGGTGCGCAATTGTTGACTTAACTGTGAAATTATGTGGTTGATTATGTCACATAGCCCCACCCCAGATTGTTCTACGGTACGGAACTAAGTTTCCAGCATTTACAGTTGTCAAGCTTCTCCTATGTGATTCACTCCAATGTATTTTCTTCTGCAGAAGACTGACATGGTTCATCAGACACTGGTTGTCGACTCAGGACGTCTGCTCCCACATTCATCTTCCCAGGAACGTATTCAATCTTGAACGAGTATGGTTGAAGAAGCAACGACCACCTCATAAGTCGTGCATTTAAATTCTTGGATGCTGCTAGAAACATGAGTGGTTGATGATCACATTGTACGATGAAGTGCTTGCCATATAGGTATGCCTGGAACTTCTGTACACTCCAGACGAGCGCAAGATATTCTCTCTCGACAACACTATATTTTTTCACAGCTGCATTCAATTTCCTGCTGGCATAGGCTACAGGGAATAGCTCTGATGGTACATCTCCCTTTCTCTGCAACAACGTTGCCTCAATTCCTACGTTACTGGCGTCGGTGCGCAGCACGAATTGTTGGTCGAGGTCTGGTAGATGTAAAACTGGATGAGCAGTTAACGCTTGCTTGAGTGCTGTGAAGGCTCTCTCACATTCAGCTGACCAATTGACTTTCTCTGGTTTCCCCTATTTGATAAGGTCCGTTAAGGGTGCTGACAGAGTGTTGAAGTCTTTGATGTATCTTTGATAGAATTCAAATAAGGATACAAATGATCTCACATCCTTCTTTGTTCTTGGACGAGGTGCTCTCTGGAGTTTGTCCACATTTCCCTCTTGTGGCGTTATTACTCCATGAGATATCGTATGACCTAAAAAGTCCAATTCTTTGAATCCTATTTGACACATCTGTGGTCTAGCTGTCAAACCAGTTCAGTTTCTCTGAGGCGTCTGAACAAAAGATGCAGTGTTTCTACATGCTCTTCAAATGTTTCAGTTGCGATCAATATGTCATCCATGAAGTGACTGATGTCTGGATGCTGTAGTGGGTCAAGTAATTTTCTCATCATACGTGTAAAAACGCTGGGAGCATTGCTCAATCCGAATGGAAGTACGTTGAACTCGTAGTGTCCTCCAGGTGTGCTATAAGCTAACCATGGTCTAATTTCCGGTTTTACAGGAATCTGTTAATATCCCTTGCTGAGATCAATCCTAGTAAAGTACTTAGCTCGGTTGAATGCTGTTAAGAGTTTATTCTGATCAGGCAGAGGTTCTACTTGGAAGTCAGTAATAGCATTGAGCTGTCGATAATCGATGCACAATCTATGTTCTCCACTTGGCTTTCTCAACAAAACGACGATGGCATTATAAGGTGATTCAGATGGTGAGATTATTCCTGCGGTGAGCAGTTGCTGTATCTCTTCCTCTAAAGTCTTTTGCTTTGCATAAGGAACAGGGTAAGTCTTGACTCGCACAGGCACTGTGTCATTTAACTTCATGTCAAATTCCTCCAAATCATTACGTCATGGCTTATCTGTGAGCACTTCAGTATACATCGCCACATGTTCCCGAATCTGATCCTTTGATAAGATGCGATTAATTTCCACATCCGTAAAGATCTCTTTGGCTTGCAGTGGTTACTCGACTCCCATTGTTGATCCTTCTTCGACTTCAGTAGCCACACTCATGGCCATCAGATGTGCAGGTTCGGTGGTTGAGGGTCTTTCATAATATTTCTTCAGAAGGTTTATGTGAAATACTTTCATCTTGCCTTTGACAGAAGTTTTGTAGTTGGTACGAGAGATCTTCTCCGTCACTAAATAAGGTCCTCTCCATCCTATTTGCAGCTTATTCTGACAGGTCGGAAGCAGCAACATCACCTTCTCTACTACCTCATGTTCTCTATCTTTTGCCTTTCGTTTGACGTAACGAGCAATTCTTCGCCTTGCTTGGGTTAGATTGACATTCGCCTCTCCTGGTCCTTTGATCTGTCGTCCAAAAAAACAATGTGGCTGGAGCAAAACCTGTTGAGTGATAGAGTACTTCCCTGTAAGCGAATAGAGCTGCGGGTAAATACAAGTCCCAATCCTCTGTCTTCTCCTGGGCAAATTTGCGCAAGATACTGATCAATGTCCCGTTCCACCGTTCCGTTTGACTGAGGGAAATATGGTGAACTGAAGATATGGCTTGAATGACAAAGTCTGAATGTCTCTTCCATAAGTTTACTACGAAACTGTGAACCTTTGTCCGTCAAGATTCTTTGTGAGAATCCTAGAAGTGTGAATATTCCTAATAATGCTTCAGCGACGTGTTTGGAGTCACTGCTGGGCATAGGAACCGCATCGGCCCACATGGTTGTTGTGTCCACAAGCGTTAATATGTATCGGTTTCGGCTCTTCGTTGCGAAAAGAGGTCCGTTAATGTCTACAGCCACTTTCTCGAAGGGAATTCCAGTTATTGGCAAATCACCCAAACATTGCCGGTGGTGTCCGGTGTTTCGGTGAAACTTTCTGACACTGCGGGTATTATTTCACAAACCGTTGTATGTCTGAATTCATCCCTGGCCGAAAGTAGTGTGTAGCGATTCGCTGTGAAGTAGCATTGATGCCCACATGCCCACTGAAAGGTAGACTATGGTCCATTTCCAAGATCTGAGTCCTGTATTGAGTTGGTACAACAAGTTGGTTGGACTCTTGTCCAGCTCTACCTGCTCGTCTGTAAAGAAGTGCTGACTTCATGAACAGATCACCTTTATGTGGAGGTAAATGTGATTTCGGCAGTTTTCTGAAGCAGGGATCCAAGGTGCTGTCGGCTTCCTGTGCCCTCTTCAGTTCCTCCGTTCGAGGTATCGGCGTAGTAGTGTCTGGGGTCTTTTTCGTCTGGGATCTGGTCATCATTGAAGACATTGCCACAGGTTGAATAGGGTCTCCCAAAAAATAAACAAATCTACAGCCGAGAATTACGGGATAAATCGGATCTTCCAAGACTGCTGCCTTGATTGTCCCAGTGACATATCGAGATGCTATGCTCACCTTTGCCACCGGAAGAGACATAGTTGTAGAACTCTTCAGGGGTCCTTGTAATTTGACGATCTCCTCTGTCACTTGTTCAGGGTGAACTAAGGATTATGAAACAACGCAGTCATAAGATAACCCGGTATCATAAAGATAGGTCGTTTTGAATCCATTCAGCATTATGGATTCTACAACCGGAAGCTTAGATATGTCTTTATGAGGTGTCTGTCCGGACGTTTCATCAGTGTTCACTCCTTTCTCTCTTCGGTTGGCCAGACATGCAGCTGTATGTGGAGGTGGCTTCTTCCTACAGTTTTTAAAGGTGTGACCTCTGGTTTTGCAAAAGGTGCAGAATGGTTTTTTCCTCCTTCAGCGCTGTTTGGGCTACGTTTTGAGTGGTACTCTTGGATTTCCCAATTTTCTTGGTGGCTAAGTTGCTATCACCCTCCTTTGGCTTTGGAGTTTTATCTTGAGGGGGAGTGTTGGCCGAACGTCCCTTGCCTCCAATCTCCTTCTGAGATTTTTCGAATCTCTCAGCCAGGATGATGATGTTTTCCAAGCGGTCAGCCCCGTTTTGTGTCAAAAATGCTTTCATTTCATTAGACATCTTGCCTTTGAGTTGATTAATGATGATCATCTCTCGTAGACCTTCAAAGTTTTCTTCGAACCTTCCTAGGCATGCCCATCGTTGGATGTACGATTTCAGTCTGTCAACAAGTTGTGCATAGCTTTCGCCCGCCTCTTTCTTGGCAGATTTGAAACGAATCTTATAAGAGTCACCGTCCACTTCAAATCAACTTAAAAGTGCCTTCCCGAATGTCGCATAGTCCTGTTGTTCCTCACGTGTGGGTGGAGAGAACACGTCGTACGCGGTTGACCTCAATGCTTGTGACAACTTAGTTGCCCATCTTTCTACCTCAAGTCCACAGTTGACACACATCAGTTCAAAGCGTGACAAACATGCCTCGATGTTGTCTGTCTGGTCATTGAATGGTTCAAGAGGAAACGACATTGCTCCGGAATTAAGGTGGGAGACATTAGAATGTTGTTCTGCCACTGGAAAACCTAATGAGTTTGAGGGTGTAGGAGCAATTCCTCCCTCTAGTCTTCGGATCTCCAAGTCAGTTTCCACACTCTTCAACTCCATCTGGTGTTGACGTTCTCTCTCCTTATCCCTGATTTCAGCTTCTCTCAAGGCTGTTTCAGCCTGAAGCTTCTTCTCTTTCTCATTCATTTCAGCCTGACGTTTCTTCTCTTCCAACTCATATGCCTGTAGGCGTTCCATCTCCTTTTCAGCTATTTCAGCCTGAGGTCTATTCTCCTTCTCAGCTATTTCAGCCTGAAGTTTTCTTTCCTTCTCAGCTATTTCAGCCTGAAGTTGTTTCTCTTTGAGGGCTAGATCGGCCTGAAGTCTTTCTCTCCTATCGAATTCGTCGGAGACATATTTAGCCAGCTCGGGGCCGTCTAAACCGCATTGCTTACCGATATCAATTATCTGGGCACGAAATTTAGCAGCTTCGGCCATGCTTAGGTTCAATGTTTTTATTGTCTAGCAAAAAAAAATCAATGCAGTTTGTTCTGATCCGCGAAAGCCTGTCACTCCCTGGATCTGCAGATATATAGCAAAGCATGCACTATATTAAACAAGCAATCACTAACTAATTTCTTTTAGTCCCAGGTAAGCAGTTCTGATAACACAACTGAGGTATATGACCGAAGGAATATTAAGCAACCGTATTTCCTGTCTGTCAATGTATATGAACATTGCAGATAAGTCACACACCGAGCGTGTGAGTCGTAAGATGGTGCATGATGGTGAAATTAACCACGTGTTCACATGCAACCACTGTGAACGGACATTTACAGCGCTAATTGGCCTTATCAGTCACATTCGCTACCGCCATAGGTAAAAGTTATTATGCCTTTTTATAGCACAAACTATCGTCTGTCAAGACGGCAAGGTGCCAATAACAATGTGAACATTGACACGTCTTGCATCATATCATGGTCAATACTCTTTAATAAATAATAATGATTTAATCACATTGCAAAGAATTAAAATCACGCTATCAAAAGATACACCGTACACACTTGTAATTAATTGTTTAATAATGCATACTTTCTATTTCTTTATAAATTCCAGGAAATGAAAGAAACTTTCAAACTACAAAACACAGGAGATGTATCATTCATGACTCGCCACATATCTCGGTCTCTGATGTTCTGGATCAACTCTGCTTGTGATATTCCTCCATGCCACCGTCTCAATCCATACAGAATCTTTTCTCTTGATCTGCCTCTCTTCCCTTCGATCTTTCCAGTTGTCACGATATTCTCTAATGTCTTTCTTCTCATCACATGACCAAAGAAAACTGTTGGCCTCTTCATTATTGTTGTATATAATGTTTTAGTTTCATAAGCCTCTTTTAGAAAATCCTTGTTATTTACTCTGGCAGACCAAGTAATTCGCAACATTCGTCTCAAAAACCACATCTCCGTTGTTTCTTCAGCTCTTCCTAATTTGTTCATTTACATTCCAAGATTCACTGTCATACAGGAAAACCGGTTCTATACAGCATTTCAGCACTCTCTTTCTTACGTTCATTGATAGTGACACTTATTGCATAAGATAATTTTCATTTTCTGAAATGCGGCTTTTGTGACAGAATTAGCTCCCTTAAATAGACAGTGCAGATTATGAAAATTTATGAAACCACACAAATGCACCTTAGAAATGTGTGCAACGTTGGAGAGGAGGTTACCTTGACTTTATTATAATAACATATTACTAAAAATACTGGAAAGCAAGACCCGAGGCAAGAGAAGAAGATGGTGTAATAGTAAAACTGCTGATATATAATCTCACATAGAAGATGGTGTAATAGTAACACTGCTGATATATAATCTCACATAGAAGATGGTGTAATAGTAAAACTGCTGATATATAATCTCACATAGAAGATGGTGTAATAGTAACACTGCTGATATATAATCTCACATAGAAGATGGTGTAATAGTAAAACTGTTGATATATAATCTCACATAGAAGATGGTGTAATAGTAAAACTGCTGATATATAATCTCACATAGAAGATGGTGTAATAGTAAAACTGCTGATATATAATCTCACATAGAAGATGGTGTAATAGTAAAACTGCTGATATATAATCTCACATAGAAGATGGTGTAATAGTAAAACTGCTGATATATAATCTCACATAGAAGATGGTGTAATAGTAAAACTGCTGATATATAATCTCACATAGAAGATGGTGTAATAGTAAAACTGCTGATATATAATCTCACATGTATGTTTGGCACTCATAGAAGTAGAAGAAAGAAAGAGAGACCAGAGGACACACTAGACAACATAACAATTGACAGTCATAGCTACGTCATTGGGATTCGAACCTGTCACCTCCAAATGACGTTAGCGCCTCGCTGCAGGAACAAGCATACTACGGAGCATGACCAGCCAGACACCCTTTGGGCTAAAGAATGCAAAGTTACGTAAAAGACATGCTTCTACCTTTTATCAGAAAAGGATACTTCTTCTGCGTTCATCCTGAATAATTTTTGGACGTAATTGCGTTGTGCCTGTTTGCAGCACAGCTGAGCTATTTGCGCCTTTCGACCGACACATCCGACTTCTGCGGGCATTTGATGACCGAGTTAACATGCCCGGGAGAAAAGAATACCTCACTCCAGATGCACGTATGTTGCTGCACAGATTTATGCTGAGCTCAGGAGAGTTTATGAGAATAAGAGATAGTGTGGGATTGTTGCGATAGGGCAGGGGTGGGCAAACTACGGCCCGCGGGTTGCATGCGGCCCGGCAACTGATATCATGCGGCCCTCGAGAGCATTGAGAAATGCAATTTGTTTCCTTCGTTTTTATAATTTTTTTTAATTTTTTTTTTTTTTTGGGGGGGAGGGGGGGGGGGGGTTAGAAATTTAGAGAATATCACATACCTTTATGATTGTTCTAACATTATTGTCTGAAAATTGTTGTTAAAATGTCTTTCTTATTTTCTATTGTTATAAACAGTCCTTGACCTTCGTAATGTAATGCTAAAATACGAATTTATCGATTTTAATATAGAGAAATATTTATCGACATGTAAAAATGTAATAGGGATGATTTTACGAAAAACAGATATTTCTCAGGTGAATAAAATGATTTATTTTGCAAGAAAATATTAAATTTAAAAGTGTTTGTTTTGCTGTTATAAATTATTTCCACATTTACAGTGTTCAAATTAATATTTATGTTGTAGCAGTCTTGATACATTTCTGAAATTTATTCTGAGTTTACTCCTTGTTTTATTTTCACACACAGCCGGAAGTAGGTTTTGTTTCTTTTCTTTTTTAATGTTTTGTAAAATTGTAACTGTTAGAATTTTATTAAAATAATGAGTGTAACTAAATAACGTAAGATTAAAAATGAATGCCGTGTTTCAATGATGAATGAACAATTAAGAACTGTTTTATAAACGTTGGTAGTAAATCAGTTTGTTTGTTGTGTCGTGAGTCAGTGACTGTCTTCAAGGAATGTAATTTACAAAGACATTATCAAACAAAACATTCCGATTTCGGATACAATTTGACAACCGAGGAGAGGGAAAGGAAATGCCTGGAGTTGGTGAAAAATGTGGAGAAAAATTAAGCTGTTTTCACTAAACAGTCTTAAATTCAAGATGCAGCAACAGAAGCTAGTCTTCTGCTGTCACACATAATTGTAAAACAGATCAAGCCATTTTCTTAAATCGAGTCCATCCAGGAGTGTTTGCTAGATACAACAAACATTATGTTTCCAGAACCCCCCCCCCCCCCCAAAAAAAAAAAAACACCTAATTTTACAACATTACTTTATCAGGAGAAACTATGGTCAGACATGTTGACAAGGTAAGTAACAATTTGACACTTCAAGATGCAAGAAAACAATTTTTGTTGTACTCTCTTGCATTGGATGGGAGTATTTATGTACATGATACTGCCCAATTATTGATATTTATACGTGGAATAAACACTTCTTTCAAACTCATTGAAGAGTTACTGAGTACTTAGTCACACAAAGCCACAACCACAGGCCATGATATATTCAATGCTGTGTTATAGTACAGGTACAGGGACGATTATAAAACGAGTCCCGATGGTATTTTCAAAAAGGTTTTATTGAACATAATAAGCCGAAGAATATTACACAAATTACATGGTATGATGTTCACTTTCTCCAGACCTTGGCTGTAACTAACCTCCCCAAAACACCCACGTCACGGCTTGAGCATCCTTAGTAACGTTCTTATAGGATGCTCAACCGTGCCTAAACTTTGCACATCAAACCTATTAACAGAGATGGTACTCACTCTGTTACAGCTGTTACTAACTGTATTGAAGGAACTGTGTTGGTATGGAACAAGATGACAAGTGTTACAACTGACGGAGCTCGTGCTTTGACTGGAAAAAAATGTAGGTCTGGTAAAGTTGTTAAGTGATAAGATTAAAGCTGAATATCATGACCACACATTATTACCACGTCACCGTGTGATCCATCAAGAAAGTCTGTGTAAAAATGTTTTGAATATCAAGCATGTTATTGACCCTGTTGTCAGTGTCATTAGCCTCATCAGATCAAGAGGACTTAATCACAGACAGTTTAAGTTATTACTTGATGATTTGGAAACTGAACATTCCGATGTCCTGTTCCACACCAGTGTTCGATGGCTGAGTCCCGGCAAGGTGTTTAGGCGAATTTGGGACCTCAGAGAAGAAATAGTGTTGTTCCTAGAGATGAACGGCATTGAATGTGACTTTAATAGTAACATTATCAATAAAGAGTGAAAGTTAGACTTTATGTTTGCCATTGAAATTATGAAAAAATTAAATAAACTGAATGTCAAACTTTAGGGCAATGGTGTGTTTGCAAATGAATTGTATGCACATGTAAATTCATTTCAGCAAAACTCCCTCTGTTCTCCAGACAAGCAAGGGAAAAAATGTTTTGTCACTTCCCTTTGCTGAAACAAGAAACCATATCTGGCGAAATGACTGAAAAGTACAAAGCTCAATTAGATGCATTGACTGCAGAATTTGGATGGAGATTCCAAGATTTCAAGAACTTAGAGCCACAGTTCAATATTCTCAGTTCCCCTTTTAGTGCAGAAGCTGATACAGCCACAAAGGACATACAGTTGGAGCTGCTAGACTTACAAAACAGACATGACATTTAAAGAGACATGCAAGTCAATGGTTTCTGGTTTTTTATAGATCTTTATCAGAAGAAATCTTTCCCCAAATTAAAAAACTTTTCAGCTAAACATTTATCATAGCTTGTATCACATACTTTGCGAACAAACATTTTCGCTTAAACTCACAACATCTAAGAATAGGCTTTTTTGTCGGACGCAACTTGCATGCTGTTCCCCAAAAAAATTTGGC